>JZKD02S1722453.1:66798-78640 GCA_000966675.3 Picea glauca
TTTATAATATTTATAACCCATAACACCTCATCTAGTTTATAATTCATTTAACTTTTAATAGTTATAACCTATTATTTCCAAATACCTATAATGTCTTCATCACTTAAATACTAAAAATCTAGCATATATAACCCCTAAGAATTATCCCCTATAACCCCTAAATATTTGTATGTATTACCATTAACACTTAACATATATATCTTTTATCCATAATTAGCGCCTATAACCACTTCCTCTAAACCCTTAGAAGGAGTGAAAATAAACCATAAAATAGTTCAATAGCACCAAATTACTAAATCACATAGAAAAATTTTAAGTATTGACCTTCAAAATCTCAACTATGTAGAGTCTGATCAATTCAATGTTTCTCTTCTTAAAAGAGAATTGAAATCAAGATTTCATAAAAAACAGAACACCATTGCATCAGAAAACCCGAATGATTTTCGCAACTGTAGAAAATGATTGTCGTAACTATAGAAAATTTGTCGTAACTGGGATATATATATGATTGATTTGCCGCAAATGACCGTTTGATTCCCACACATGCCCTTGTTGGTCGCTAGAGCGACCAAGATTCATCATTAAAATGACCAAACTGGAATGTTGGTCGCTAGAGCGACCAACATTTGGACCTCGAAAAAAAAGGTATATTTAGTACAAAAAATGCAAAAAAAATACGACGAAATTCTAAACCGTCATAATATTTCATCGTAATTTGTGCCCAATGTAGTAGTGAGATGTCCTCGAGAGTTTCATTGATTAATGACAATTTGGACAACTGTTGCATGATGCGTTGTTAACATTAAACACTAGGAATTGCATACATAGAAAATGCGAACATGGTAGATATTGCAATCAGTGATTAAGCATTGTAGATTTCTTGACCGGCCCAACACGATGACGCGTGTTCGAGATGAACAATTGGAAGGGACAAGATAACTCTCCACGCATCTTGGTTTAATGCGTAATAATGGGAGATCTCGTCGAGCGTTTCACGCATTAATGACAATGTTGACGATTCGTGCATGGCCAGTTGGTAGCATGAAAAGTTTATAATTGCATAGTAAGAAAGTACGGAGGTTGCAGGCACAAGAAAATCACAGCTACAAAATAGGGTTGCAAGGTACAACCGTTGAAGGTGAGGGAACGAGGGTCAAATTGTACGTATCATAACTTTTTGAGTGCAATGCACGTAACAATGAAGAGGGTATGGTAGGACAGCCGAAAGGACAGAAAGTTAGTGGGGATGGAAGGCAATGAGAGATACTTTGAAACATTTGTGAGCTATGGTAGAGTGAAGCTTGCGAGTTCGACGAGCCCGCGCTGGAATTGTAGATCATAGAAGTTTTGAGTGCAAGATGTACACGACGTAACAAGAAGGAGAGTTCAAAACCATGAACCCGCCAACCATGGCCATAAAATTGGCCAAGTATGGAAAGCAACAACGGTCAGTCAGATTCGTCATCTGATTATATACATGGAGATAAAGATATGTCAACCCACCAATGTTGGAACACACGATCATAGAAAGGTGACTTAGTATATAACCACAAAGCGATAACAGAAGGGGAGAAAAGGGAAAAAAGGACCAACGAGTCCGCGGTGGGATTGTAAATCATGGAAATTTTGAGTGTGATATGTATATCATAGAACAAGAAGCAACAGAGTTCGAATGCGCCAACCGAAAAACCAGCGAAGAAGAAAGCATTAAAATTGGCTAAGTTTGGAAAGCAATAGCGGTCGGTCGGGTTCCTCATGTTGAGCCCATCCACCCGAGAACCCGCCATCCAAAATGTCTCTAGGTATGGAATGCAAGATCTGTACATTCTCTATAAGATATCATGTCCATACTTTATAGTCCCATAATACAAGGGAAGAAAAAAAGGGAAAAAGGACGAAGTAGTTAGCAGTGGAATTGTAGATCACTGAAATTTTGAGTGGAAGATGTATATAATGGAACAAAAAGTAACAGAGTTCAATTGCGCCAACTCTTCAACCGTGGGAAAAATTCAGTAAGTATGAGGGAACTTATGCGGATCCCTCATTCCATACTTGGACATTTTCTTGGTCGTGGGTTCGCGGCCTGCTGGGCTAAAAATTAAGTATCTATTGTTCTGTGTCCTACAAATAGCACCCAGACTTCCGCGATATACAAATTGATAGGAGGACCTACGGGTTGCTTGGGTGAACATTGCATTTGTATTGTTCTAGAAGATATGCAGATCCCTCATTCCATACTTTGGCACTTTTTTTATCACGGGTTCACGGCCTGGCGGGCTGAAAATAGAGTCTCTATTGTTATGTGTCCTACAAATAGCACCCAGGCTTCCGTGATATACAAATTGACAGAACCTGCGGGCTGCTTGGCTGAACATTGCATTTGTATTGTTCTAGAACATATTCGGATCCCTCATTCCATACTTGGGAACTTTTTTTATCACGGTTTCGCGGCTGGCGGGCTGAAAACAATCTCTATTGTTTTGTGTCCTACAAATAGCATCCAGACTTTCGTGATATACAAATTGATAGGAGGAACTACGGGATGCTTGGATGAACATTGCATTTGTATTGTTCTAGAATATATGTGGATCCCTCATTCCATACTTGGGCACTTTTTGGATCGCGGGTTCGCAGCCTAGCGGGATGAAAATTAAGTATCTATTGTTCCATGTCCTACAAATAGCACCTGCACTTCCACGATATACAAATTGTAAGGTGGACTTGTTGACATGATTATGTATATAAAGTATGGACATGAGATTTTATAAAGAATATGTGCATCCCTCATTCCATACTTAGGCACTTTTTGGATCGTGGGTTCACGGCCTGGTGGGCTAAAAATAGAGTCTCTATTATTCTGTGTCTTACAAATAGCACTCAGACTTCCGCAATATACAAAATGACAGGAGGACTTGCAGGCTGCTTCGCTGAACATTGCATTTTTATTGTTTACAGATGCTAATCCCTATCAAATATTTAACATATCTAATAAAAATTATTTTCAATACTAGATTATTAATATCAATTTTTGATATTGCAGAATTTAATTAGACGAGAAAGTTTGTACACTCTGTTCGGGCGACTGATATAAAAGTTTTCCGACAAAGGAGCAATACATAGTAAACATGTACTTTTAGAGAGTATGGACAAGAGATTTTATAGAGCATATGGGGATCCCTCGTTCCATACCTGGGCACTTTTTGGATTGCGGGTTCTCAGCCTAGCGGGCTGAAGCCTGAAATTTGAGCCTCTTTTGTTCTGTGTCCTGCAAATAATACCCAAACTTCCGCGATATACAAATTGATAGGCGGACTTGTGGAGTCAACATCTGGCGGATTCAAGATTGAAATTATTTAGGAATGCTCATCCTATCTAACTTTATCTAAAAACATTATTTTCAAATACTAAAGTATTAATATTAACTATTGATATTGTACAAGTGAATTACATTAAATTATTAAAGGATGTTAAATCGCTTATTTTTAAAAAAATGAACGAAACAAAAGAAAGTTTTTTTTTAATTCTATCAAGGCAAGCATAACAAGGACCATTTTTAATTTTAAGGCCCTCTTGTTCATATGATAGCACAATTGAACTCCGGACAACATATATGCGCTGATTTCAAATTATTATAGGATATTAATTTTACCAAGTTCATCGAATAAGCAAAAAAATGCCAAAACAACGACAAATTTGAATTTTAAGAGCCTCTTGTTGGTATGATAGGACAGTTGCACTTTGCACTCTATATATTCGTTGATTTCAAATTATTTTAGAAAAATAATTTGACCAATTCCATTGATCAAGGAAATCTGCTAAAGAAAGTCACATAGTACATTTGCGTCACAGTGCCATAGAAATTATCAATCAGATCTACGTGCCAGCTGGCTTAAAAAATCAATTATATTGTTCTATGTCCTCCAAAGAATAGTTGGAGTTCCAGAGTATACAAATTCATAGACAAAGCAGATAACCAAGAACCAACCATACTTTAAACAGGCGACAAGCAAGTTCCCAGAAGGTTCCATAGAGCATAACCCATCGACCTTTGCACCAAACAATTTGATATACAAAGAAAAGACATCGCCACATTAGTTTTCTCTTGCATCTAGTATATGTCAGCATGCGAACCCTACAAATGCCCATCATAGAAAGACAACTAAGTATAAAACCATAAATCCATAATGGACGGGAAAAGCAAAAGGGGAAAAAGTATCTAACAGTCGCAAAAACTTTTTTTTTTTTTCGTTTATTAATGGCAATGTTTTTGAACCCCTGTTGGGTTCTCACTAGTAAAAGAATTAACTGCAGATCACTGAATTTCTTTGGTTGCAAGATGTATATAACGTAACAGGGACCATAGGTGCTGGGTACCACGAACCCAAGGCCTGGTGCCCAGATACCTAGCTAAGCATTGCCCAAGACAAAGGTTTGATATCTATTTCAATAGTATTCATGCTAGTATCTATCAATGGAGAAAGTTTTTATATTTATCTGAATAGTATTCATAGTACTATATATTAATGGATTGTTTCTATTTCAAATGCAAATGATCTCCCAATTTGCAAGATGCTCCCTGGTTCGCAAATTTCGTTGAAACCACCAAATTTTTTATTACAACATGTACATAACGCAACAAGAAACATGAATTTGCATTGTGGTCTCAACGAGATAAACTCCTTATCATCTATTCATCTTGTATTGCTTTCAATGACATGAGAAAATGTCGGGTCTCCATAAACATCAATATCTAAGTTAAATTAAAAAAAATCAATAATTGGGTTCACTTAAGTAATTAAAGCATAAATTGCAGACTACGAAAGTTATTTGGCTACAAGATGTATATGACAGAACAGGGAACATAGTTGTTTAATACCGCAAACCCAAACATAATTGCCTAAGTTTTTTGTATTTATTCCAATAGTACTGATATCAGAATATATGCACAGATATTATGAAATAGAAGAACCTACAATATATTCAACATACTGAACAGGAACATTGCATCAACAGTTGAGCCACTTATGAAAATTATTTTTAAATGTAAAATGTAAAGAAAGAACAGACCAGTATTTATTTAGATTGAAGTACTGGGCAACAGAAAGAAAATCTTCTCGTTCATGTTTAACGATATAGGGGAAGAAGGTACAAAATACAATTAAAACAAATACAAGAAATTGGAAAATACTGAAATATGTACATTGGTGAAGCTTCTTGACAGTTTTCTTGACGTTCAAACTCTTTTTTCGGGAAAAATGATTTGAATATCAATTATGGGTTTTGTACTTAATCGGTGCTGCCAACTACATCTATCCCAGTTTTTTTGAATACCTTGTGTCACACACCCACTACGGCAAAAGTAAAAAAAATTATCGCCTTTTCTCGAGGGACAGAATCCCTGAATTGCTACGGGGGCCTAGCGCAGAATAACTCTTCCCTTGGCCTCCCCCATGTGACCACTACTTGTGACCACAAATCCTATCCAAAGGGTGCCTTTCACATTTCATGATTTCAGGGGTATTGCGTTCAAGCCACCCCTAATTCCCTATTTCTCAAAAACCCGAAATGGGCTTGATGGGCTCTAGCTGCTCCTTAGGCCTCCATCCATGTGACCATTCCCCATGACCACACGCTAACACCAAAAGGTGCTACCAGAGATCGCGTTTCGGGATTCTTGTTGCAAGGAACCTCAGTCCCCAATCCTTGAAACCCGAAACCCAGGGCTACAGTTGTTCTCGGCTCTTTTATTCACACTACCCTCTGCCTGGAACCTGGGGCCAACCCCTAGTCACGCATCGCGATCCCCGTGTTTTGGCGAATTCATGGACAACACTCCACCGTTCCCCAAACTTATAATCTACGAGGGTCTAGCGACCGGATCCTACGGTCTAGATCTCCTTGCAAATCAACAACCCTGATCAAATCCCAGCTTTCTCCTTTTCAGGATTTTTGAGGAGTCTTCACCTCCCAACTCCTAATTGCAAATCCCCGAAATGGGTTGGATGTCAGATCCAAGGACTCCTGTTCCTCCGCAAATCAATGACCAAGATTAAAACCGATGATTTTCTTTCGAGGTTTTGGGGAAGTATTCCCCTCTAATTTCCCAGTGTCCAAATCCCCGATGGCTTCCGAATCTTCGCCACCTGTCCTCTATAATGGACGGCTTGATTTCTTTTTCGAAGAGTTCGGGATTTCATGACTCGCATGTTGTAAGGTTATTTCCTTCGAATCCCCCGACTCCCGAAACACCGAAATATCCCTCTGGATGATCGACAGTCCAGACCACTCCTGGTTCAATGACCACGATCACGTCGCGATTTTGCATATCGTGAGTTGGTGTAGTATTTCCCTTTGACCACTCCCAATCGTGAGTCAGCGAAATGCTGCCCGACTGCCACGTGTCCCTCCTTTGGTTCTTCCACTGGCTGACACGTTTCCAACTTAATATCTGACGGTCTAACTTCCCGTCAGGATTTCGCATATCGCACGTTCGAAGGGATCTCTACCTCTATTTCCCTGAACATCGAAACACCAAAATCCTCCTTTGGGCATGAAGAATTAAGGTTAGAGCTATTTTTGTAGATCTGATGGTTGTCCATCCTCGTCTCTGTGTTCCTCCAATATCGATCGTTCTTCCTCTGGAACCTTCATTGCTTCTAGTCCTTGAATATTTTCAGCCTCCAAAGGTTTCGAACCTTTGTCCCTTCCTCTGCAATCCGCCTTGGTTTAATGAACACTCTGCAAGTGTTATCCCTCCTGAGCTTCATCAACTATGAAGGACTTAAGAGCCTTGCACTCTTCTCCTGGGACTGACTCTTAGAAGAGTTTTCCGCGCACCCCTTGCACTCATTCATCTAGTCTAGGACTTGAGTGGGTCTCAGTCTCTACTTGCCTCGCAAGAAGCCTATGCATAACTGCACTACCTCTCTTGAGCTTAACAAACATTGTCCTCTAAGGGACTCAAAGTGATTAGGAAGCTTGACATGTGTACATGAAATTGTGTCCATGGTCGACGAACACACAGTTCGTGACTCTGGCTTATGCTACCACAGGACACAAGCATTTATGAGTATAAAACATGTCCTAACCATATAATTTCTTACTTTCATAATTATACAACCAAGAAAAAATAGAAGGGATATAATATATCCATTAAGAAATCATGCACATTCCTGAAAACATTCACAGTGTAACCAATTCATACATAGTTATAGCTAAATTACACAGAGCATGAGATCGCTTATCTATTACAGGTTGTCACCAACCAACTGACTGTGGGTGTTCGTCCTTCCACCCGACCATAGGCTTAGAGGCATTCAATATTAGCACTCTGGCCACCCCCATGCCAAGCCATGATATCACCAGGGAGCTCTTTGCAGTTCTCAAGAACTCCTTTTCTGTTTCATCTTCTGCTCGAGTTCTGTTCTTTGCGCACTTTCAGAGGTTTTCCTCTCTGTTTTTGCCTCGACGAGTTTTATCAAATTCTCGTCCAGCATCAAGTTCGTGGCCTTCTAGTCATACTCCTCTGGAGATCTCTGCGCATCCCTCTTACGAGCTTGTGATCTCATCTCCCCCTCTCCTTCATGTATGCTCATGTATAATTGTCTCCTTCCTTCAGTCGAAAGGAAGCTCGGGTCTGCCTGTTCTGCCAGACCCTGCGATACTTTGGGCTGACTTGTTGTAGCTAGACCATGCCCCCATTCATGGGGATAGTTGGTAATTCAACCACTGGTCCTTTTCTTCATTAACTGCTTTCCCTCCTCTAGTTATTGGCAACTCAAACAATAATAAATTTACATTGTCCTCATGCATTAGCATGGTAATTCCTATTTTATGATTAATTACAAATTAGGGGAAACAAGGTGTTACAATTCCCTCCCCCTTAAAGGAACATCGTCCTCGATGTTCTTTCTCAAAAACACCTGTCATGCCTTTCTCATTCAACCACTTCAGAAGTCTTGACCTTCGTCCTCGGTCAGGTCCTCTTTCAGGCTCTTAGTCTTCATCACCTACCTTCAATAATTCTTGGACAACAAGCACATTAATCACAATTTTGTGCGAAAACATCTTATTTTTGTTCAAAATTCAAGAGGAAATTTCATAATCCAACACAATACTCATCTGTGCAGTTTGGTGGATTTGTATCCACATGGTTGTTTTTTTATCTAGGCTCATTGTTTTTCCTCAACCTACCCATTGGGTGCATGATTCCAATTCAATAGTTCACAAGAGCCATCATGGTTTCATCTTCCTTGCGGTCACTCACCCTCTAGGCCCAGGCTCAGGCATCCCCTTCACTGCTATATAGTCCCTCAGGCAATCCATCTTTCCTTGCCAAGGTTTTCTCGCACAAGAAAAACTACCTATCATGTGCATGATCCCAATAGTTTACAAAAACTATTAAGGTCTCCTCTTCCTTGCTGTCACTCACCCTCCAAGCCCAAGCTCAGGCATCCCCTTCACTTCTATACAGTTCCTCAGGCGATCCATCTTTCCTTGCTAAGGTTTTCTCGCACAAGAAGAATGTTAGAGACTCTATCGAGTCTTACAGTTGAGGAGTCCCTTAGACTTTCTCTACTGAGGTGTCCCTCTAGCTTGTGTTACCTCAACACAATGTATTCCAAGCAATCATGACTGATCACAGGGTTCTCGTGGCTCAACAATAGCCACTTTTCATCATCCTCAGCTTTGACAACCTTCATCTGTCCTTTTTGGAGAGATCTTTTCTCCTCACTTGTATCACAGGTATACAAAATTCATGAGACATCATTATAAATTCTAACTTTCATAATTTTATTGCAAATCTGTCACCCATAGATTTTTCCAATCTCTTCTTTTATTTTCATATCTGTTCTGTACAAAACTAGATTCACAAGAATGCGACTTTCTTTCCCATAACATTTTAGCTCAACAGGAAATCGATCTTCCTTATGGGTTTACAACATTGCCATATCCAAGACTCTTTCTTCCTGCAATCGTTAGTCAGCTAATCAAAGTGTTATTTCTCATGCACATACATTTTTATTGCAGCTTTACAACGTTGTCACAAACAATTTCAGAATTGTGCATACTAATGTTACACCTCAAAATTACTCACTTCGATAGTGTCGCAAGTGTTGTCATTACAAGTGTTGTAAGTGTCGCATCTTGTCCGCAAGTGTTGCATCTTGACCACAAGTGTTATAAGTGTTGCTAACATCATACTGCCTTCTTTCCTATGTCATGCCTCCAACAACATGACAGGGACACTTAGGACACCTCAAAGACTAGTTTTGAAGAGGAGGAATCAGTCTACTAGAAGTACAAGCCTTTTTGCACTGAAAGAACCACTCAAAAATGGGTTTTGGAGGGGAGCACTCCCCTATACACTGTCAGGGAGCATTGGCACTCCATGGCCTTCTTTAGGGGAGTGTTATAACGCTCTGGTGCCCCTTTTGGGGGAGCACTACCTTTTCTGGGTGAAATTTGGTTTGTTGAGAAGAATGAGGGAAAGATCCCCTCAATATCTGAAGGTGGTTGGATTCAAATATGATCTCAAGGCATGATCTTAGGGAATATTCTCAACTAAGGGAGGAAATTCCTCAACTTATCCCAAAGATCTCTCAAGTGGTTGGGTCTTTCCAAGCTTATATAAAGAGGCCTTCTCATGGTGAAAGGGGAGGAAATATTGGAGGTATGAAACCTATGATCTCATAGACAACATACAGTATAGGAAGAGAGACATTGCAATAGCATCTAACTTATGATCTCATGAGGGAGATTTCATTTGAAGTATCAACATCGTGTATGTGGGTTATTTGAGCAAGGGTCTGGACAAGGAGAGCTTGGTCAAGTTGTTGCACTACATCCATGGTTGTAAGTAACACTTTGTTCTCATCAATATAAATTCATGCTTGGCCTGTTTCCTTTGAAGTTTGTTTTGAATATGAACTTGTCTTCTTCATAAGATACATCTGTATTTGAGCTAATCTCAATAGAGTAGGAAGTTCATTATATCTTTGTTTGTTCTACAGGACCTATTGAGGAGCTTAGGATTGAAGCTGAACTTGGACTTTACAAGGATGAATGCCATTAAAAGGTACATACTTTTCTTCTTCCTCTTCATACATTAAATTAATTAGATATAAAATGAAATCCAGTGTCCATGTTAAGAACTTTTTTGTCTTGGCCTTAAAGAGTTAGGGACCTCGAGAGAATCCACTTGTCCGCAAGAGGATTTCTCTTCAACAGAAATTGGCGACTCCGCTGGGGAGGAACTCTGATTTTTGTTTCCTTTCCTAGATCTTGTTTTGACCCTTTGCCCAATCATTTGACCTTCTCCATATTGTCTTTTGTATTCTTAGAATGGTTTGATTGCCTCTTTATGTCATCATGATCACCCTGATTGACTGAATTTTCTTGAATTTTTGAGTTTCTGGGAACTTTTATGAGCTTTTGAAGAAGAGTGCTCCCCTGCCCTTGTTATCAAAGTGCCAACACTCCCTGGTGGTCTTACACAGAGCATTATAATTCTCTGGCTCCACTTACACCAGAGCGCTACCCCTTTTTCTATGAAAAATCCTCTAGTTTTTCAATTTTTTGTGTTCAGTTTCTACTTTTTACATTTGCTCAGGGTCTCATACTCTCAGTCCATCTTGGTATTGGCCTTCAATACCTTGTTTTCTAAGGATTCATCCTCTTTTGTTTGGATTTTTTTTTACATTTGTCCTTACTTTGTAATTTGTCCTTCACGATTTAGAGTCAATTTGTCGTTTTCTTCTCGTTTATCTGAATGAGTGAAAACTTTGTAAGGGTTTTCAAAGGTTTTTTCTACTTTTCTTTCTTATGTTTGAATCATCTTGTCCAAGCTCTTTCTCCTTCCTTTTGAGTTTTTGGCTTTCTTTCTCTTGTTTGATTGCAACAAAGGTGTTTTTTGTTTATGTGGAGTTTGCTTTCGGTTGCTTCAATCTCACAGATCTTGCAGTCTGATTAGCATGGGAAGCTTTACATCCAACTGATCATCAGTCACATATAAACATTTTAGCATTGTATTGGATTCCTTATTGAGGACTATTGCATGAGGTCATTGCATCTTGGTGTTTGAAAGTGAAAGGAAAATCCTTCTCCTTCTTTTAAAATAGACATTCATTGAAAGAAAAGACTGCTTATCATTTATTGTGCATGTTTTGGGAACTGAGTCATAATATCATCAGTATTCACTCTCATACACTTCTGAGTAAACAACAACCACTAAAATCAACACTAAACTAAAATTTATCAGACTTTTTACATTTTTTTAGGCAAACCTACATTAGCTTAAGGTGTAGGGCTTTGGAATAGGTTGAAAGGATAACTTTCCAAAGCTATCAAACAAACTTAGTATCTTGCGGTAGGGAGAGTGAAATCCAATTATCATATAGGCTTTATGGGATCCCCCTCTCACACAAGGTCACACTCGGGAATGCTACGGAGTATATCCCTCCGTGGTTTGACTAATTGTAGTAGTCGGGTCGTATTATGGGGGTCGCTTGAAGGTATACCCATACTATTGAGTGGAAGCCTTTCAAGTTGATTTCGGACTAGATACCCTGCCCTTACGTTCAGACTGGACTGTCGACTGTACCCGCCCAGGGGCTGACTGGGAGTTGGTGACCTTAGTAGCCACAATATTTAGGGTCTTACACAAGGTGACAGTGAAGGGAAGTCTCACTGCACCTGGAACAGACGTTGGTCAAACTCACTCGGGCTTCTTGGAGGGTAAATCCACAATTACTGTGTGGAAGCTTACACCAAGGTGTAAGTCTGTTACGCAGGTCACCAACGTAACTGATCCACCCACTCTATCCCCTCCCCTTCCTATTTT
>JZKD02S1722453.1:80638-94468 GCA_000966675.3 Picea glauca
TCTTCTTTGTGGCGAGCTCGTTAAAAAATGAAATAGAGGTTACGAGCATAGTTTCTCTACTTTGTGGCAAGCTCGTTAAAAAATGAAACAGAAATCTGGGGGTTGAACCTGGAACCATGAGCATAGTTTTCTTCTCTGTGGCGAGCTCATTAAAAAATAAAACAGAGGCTACGAGCATAGGTCTTTTCCTGTGTCAAGCTCATTAACAAATGAAACAACCATCTCGAGATTGAACCCGAAACCTTGAGCATAGTTCTTTTCATGTGTCAAGCTCATTAAAAAATGAAACAATCACCTCTCATACCAAGTCGAGTCTTTCGTTAGGTCTCATTTTTGAACCTTCATTTCATCCACTTGTATCCTTTTTCTCCATCTAGTAGGGAAATTGTTGACAACCTCAAAGTCGATGAATGAATTGAAGCTTGGGGGGCATGTCTCTAGCCTTTGATTATCATTCTAGAGTTAAGCCACTAGATTTTCAAGATGGGGGCAAAATACCAACCATCCATGGGTCTCCCAACCTTTGGAAATTATGTTGGGAATTTGCAAGCATTGTTTAAAATTTGTTTCAAGCTTGTGTAAAAATGAAACCAATACTAAGCTTAGTCTTTCTTCTTTCTCACACTCGAAAGAAACATGAGAATGTAACCGAGTATACTTTTATCACTTTTTCAGACTCGTAAAGGTTATATGAAAAAGGACCCCCCTGGAGTCTCCTTTAAGCTCTTTTTAGACTCTCTAAACGTGAAAAGATTGCCGAGTGATCTTGCTTCCTTTCCTACTTGTTAAAAGGTTTGAAAGGGCATCTTTTGAGTGATAATTTATCTCTTTTTCGGCCTCGTGAGACTAACATTACGAAAAAGGACCACATTGGAGTCATCTTTAAGTTCTTTTTTAGACTCTCTAAATATGAAAAACCACCAAGTTTACCTTCTCTGGACTCGTTAAACAATCATACATTGAAGGACCCATATGGGACGGAATCCTTACTTCTTCCAGTTCATTAAACAAAGGAAGAGAGACTTACCGAAGGTGAGTTATATCGAGCATGTGTTACCCTCCTCAAGCTCATTAAATTACAAAGAGGTACTCATCTATCTGGATGGGGGGGAAATTGAAGGAAGCAAGCCAAGCAATTTTTGAGAACATTACTAGTAACTCTTAGAGTCGCCCTTGAACACGACACTTTGTCTTTGCGCACATCTTAATCTGCTGAACCTCTACACTGAACCAATCCTTTGAGTTTTTCTTACTCCTTTGAGTCACCGACGAAAGTCACAATATCCACTGCATCATTGTGTTTTGGTCCATGTCATGTTTCTACTATTATGCCTCAGTGTTCAAGGGAAGTTTCCACCTCGAGAGTTAGCCATCACAAATATCTTGTTTCAATACCCGTGTTAGTCTATGTTCATTTGATCTACCAATTTACATCTCTGTGTCAATTTCGTGTTGTTGATGGGGGATACATCAAGGCCCTCATGTGACGAGTCTATTCCTGTCGACTTCAACACATTATGCAGGAACTAGACTTAGAAACCAGTTAGTACCTTGGGACCTACATGCCTCAATGGCAGACCTCCTCGCATTCGATAGTGGGTTTACATCATTCACCTCTAATCGGATGATTCCACAAATGTTCGACTTCAGCTCATCTATTCACATTCGTTGGAATGTACTAGGGTACCTTGGGAATCATTGACATCAATGGTGATTTCCCTCATGCTCGTTAACAGTTTACATCATTGACCGGTAATCAAGTGGTTTCTGCCATGTTTGACATCAGGACATCTATCCACATGGTTAGATTTGTACTACATCGAAATTGGTAAGAATACCCTGGGTTGAGTCATCACTCTTATATGTACTTTGCCCAGGTTGCGAAGTAGTTTCTTTTGAACAATGACACATATATTGTTACATATATCCACTTTGTATTGGTCGTGGCTACGTCTTGTTATCTCGTAGATCCACTGTGTATTATTTGTGGCTACGATCAGTTCAGGTCATAGGATTATAGATCCACACTGTATCCTCGGTGGCTATACCTTTTATCAATATAATTATGGATCCACAGTGTATTTTATGGTGGACATATCTTGCAAGTATTTATCACCCAAGAATAGGTATGCCTGCCTTGGGTTTGAAACATGTCATAATATTTGTTGGATGTTTGTGTGCAGCTTCTATCAAGTTCTCTGTGTATATACCCTTTTCTTAAAAAATTCTACAAAGCACTTCAGTCATCACGTCTTCTAACTTCGTATGTTGGGGGGCAATCTGTTACACCTCAAAATTACTCACTTCGATAGTGTCGCAAGTGTCGTCATTACAAGTGTTGTAAGTGTCGCATCTTGTCTGCAAGTGTCGCATCTTGACCACAAGTGTTATAAGTGTTGCTAACATCATACTACCTTCATTCTTATGTCATACCTCTAACGACATGACAGGGACACTTAGGACACCTCAAAGACTAGTTTTGAAGAGGAGGAATCAGTCTACTAGAAGTACAAGCCTTTTTCCACTAAAAGAACCACTCAAAAATGGGTTTTGGAGGGGAGATCTCCCCTATACATTGTCAGGGACTGCTGGCACTCCCTGGCCTTCTTTGGGGGAGATTTATAACAATCTGGTGCCCCTTTTGGGGGAGCACTCCCTTTTCTGGGAAAAATTTGGTTTGTTGAGAAGAATGAGGGAAATATCCCCTCAATATCTAAAGGTGGTTGGATTTGAATATGATCTCAAGGCATGATCTTAGGGAAGATCCTCAACTGAAGGAGAGAAATCCTCAACTTATCCCAAAGATCTCTCAATTGGTTGGGTATTTCCAAGCTTATATAAAGAGGCCTTCTCATGGTGAAAGGGGAGGAAAGATTGAAGGTATGAAACCTATTATCTCATAGACAACATACAGTATAGGAAGAGAGACATTGCAATAGCATGTAACTTATGATCTCATTATGGATATGTCATTTGAAGTATCAACATCTTGTACGTGGGTTATTTGAGCAAGGGTCTGGACAAGGAGAGCATGGTGAAGCTGCTGCACTACATCCATGGCTGTAAGTAACACTTTGTTCTCATCAATATAAATTCATGCTTGGCCTGCTTCCTTTGAATTTTGTTGTGACTATGAACTTGTATTTTTCATAAGATACATCTGTATTTGAGCTAATCTCAATAAAGTAGGAAGTTCGTTGTATCTTTGTTTGTTCTACAGGACCTATTAAGGAGATTAGGATTGAAGCTCAAGTTGGACTTTACAAGGACAAACACCATTAAAAGGCACATACTTTTCTTCTTCCTCTTCGTACATTAACTTAATTAGATCTAAAAGGAAAGTCAGTGTCCACATTAAGCACATTTTTGTCTTGTCCTTAAAGAGTTAGGGACCTCGAGAGAATCCACTTGTTCGCAAGAGGATTTCTCTTCAACAACTAACAATCAAATTCACTTTCTCAAAACGGAAGTACCATTCCTTTTAGTTTGGCTCAACAGGCAATCGGTCCTCCTTATGGGCTTACAATACTGTCATATCCAAGACCCTTTTCTCCCTGCAATTCATTCTTTACACAGACAAACAAACTGTTAGTCTCTCATGAATCCATGTATATATATATACGCATGGATGCATGAGAGACTAATATATATATATTCAAAATCATGCATACTAATAGTCCAAGCCATTTTCATCTATTCAAGGATACAAAGCGAAAGGATACATCATCCCTTACCTATGCATCATTCCAGCCTACCAAATTTTAAAAATGTAATTCAGATATCAATTGATTTTAATGAATGCACCAACATTCATGGCCACATTCATACCCAGTGCACCCTTGCATTGATTTCAAGCTTGTCACACTTTATGACAGGTTCTTGGCCATGGTGTGTTGGAATTTAACTAACCTCTTCACCACATGTCCTATTCATTTTCATTCACTCTTACAACAGGACCATGCTTCCTACTATAGGCCGATCACGACCCCAGATCGGTGCACCTGAAACTCAAAGGTTTCACATGAATTCCTTTAAGCATTCTTCCTCCATTGATAACCAGTGTGCCACCACTCATGGCCACCCAAATTTGTTTTCCTTCAGCGTTTTCATAATGTGAGTAAACCTTGGGAGGTTCTCCTTCCTAAATCACACCTTACTTGGGTATCCAAGGCATACAACTACCTATCAAAGGTTCATACATAATACTAAGACAATAAAATATTTCAGATGGGGTTCTTACCAAATACCTTCATACCTTGTGCTACACATGCACAAATATCTTTATACCGGTTCTTGGCTGCTAGCACCCTCCTTCTAATTTTTACCTCATCAGCAGTGCTTTATGGGGACTTTTATAGCCCTGCCAACAATCTTCCACCCGCAGCCTTCTCCTGATCATTCTCTGTTTGAGGTTTCCCATCATTGGCGACTGCCTTCCTCTATAGCTCCAATTCATTTCTATACACAACATGCATCATCATAGACACAATTACATTAGTCGTAATATTAAACCAAATGCATGTATCATAACATTCGAATTCATAAACATATTAAAATGTTTCCACAAGTGCAACACAAACAAATTTCGATTGTATCTTCGACAATACAATCCTTATAACTTATGGTGTCAAGACCTTTTTTTATTTTTATTGGCGTACCAGCTTTCTCACCCAAGGAAAACATAATACTCAACGAGGAAAGAATTGAGGACTCTCCCTTTCTTCCAACTCTTTCTACATCGCCTGTGACTTTTCATCCCAACTAAGTTATTTCTAAGGTCTCACTGCCCTTTTTTTTTTTTTTTCAACATGGCTTTAACCAAGCCTAATCAATCAAACATACTCATTTACTTACTTACTTATTCTCTCTTGTCCAATTGTACATGTTCTCACAACTACTCGTCTAAGACTTACAACTCTGTATGCAAATCTGAGTTCTTAGGGTGGAAGTAATGTTCCTCCTTTTTCGTTTTCTTTGCTTTTGTGATGTACTCCATTTTTGGGGCCCTCCTGCTCTTTTCTTGAGCAGCCTTGGTTAGGTCTCACCCCAACCCTTTTGGATACAACAACATCCTTAGTATTAATATTTTTGTTCATAGTGGGTCATGAACCTGTGCATTCTTCACATTATTATTCGGTTCTTAGAGTAGTTAACATTCAGTTGTTAGTCTTCCACCTACACATTTAGTTTAAAATGTAATCCAGGATTCTTATATATATAAGCTTGTAGCCCCATACTTAATTCTTGGCAATCATTAAGGTTGTGACTCTATTCTTTTGACTATGTCCTTACACATTTTCTTCACAGGGAACTCCTTCAGTATGAAACTTTCTTATTGTACGTCCATCGCTATCTGTGATGGACTTAGCCTTGAGTTAGCTTTAGTTGTTTACCAAATATTCCCCTTAAGGAATATAAACATGCATCTTTGTTATCTTACATCTATGATGTACTTAACCATTTTCATAATCCTAAGCCTGCATGTAGTTGTCATAGGTATATCTCATAGCCCACATGCTTCTTTACTTCTAACATCAATCAACTCAAGATTGTTCACAATCCTTCTCATGTGATTCTCAAAGGCATAGTCATTTGCCTCTTATCCTGACAACAGAGCAACTTTGCTCATTCACCCTTTTATCTAATTATATTAGTATTTCCTGAGGAAATGGAATACATTCCCCTCAGGCTATTATTTGGAATCGAACTTTCATGACTCCCCATAATGGAGTCAGCTATGCGTCCATAGTATTCATTTAATCTAGACAAGAACAATACTTGCTTTATATTTCACCCATCAGGGCAACCATATCATGCTTATAACTATACTCTTACATCATACATGTGCATCACTTGCACGTTTAATATCATTCATACCTAACTGGTATTAATATCAAGCTTCATATTAAGAAGCTCCGTAATGCATTAAACTCAAGTACTCGAGCATAATTAAACACAACTAAGTATTCATCATACGAGCTTACTACTGGTGCCTTTTCCATGTCACTCACACACCTGGACATATCAGGCTTCTATATCCTTTTTGTAAATTTTAAACCTGCGAAGTAAAGCAATGCATATAGATTCTTAAGCAATACAGAAATTAATCAATGGATCATACACAGAGTACACAAAGATTTTTACCGGAAACCCTCAACTGGGAAAACCTTTCTTATTTTCATTATATCGAATTTCACCATTCACCATACAATATATACAATGTTTTTAGGTATTCAGTAGATACCAAAACCCTAATCCCTTAATTTGAGATTAATTTACAAATCAGCTAAAAATAGCAAAATCTGCTAAAAATAGCAAAAACCGCCCCCAAAAAAAAAATTCGGGGCGCTGCCCCAAACGCTGTGCATAAATAGGGGGGGGCATACTTGCCCCCCCCTGAGAACCCCCTAGCAAAGCGCCCAACTCACATGGCAGAAGTCTAGGTGAAGGGGTCATCAAATGCAGTTGTCATATCTGACACACCCACACACACACACATGCAAAGAATATAACACACACCCAACACTTTTCCCAAGGATCTTACAATCATCCTTATGAAAAACCTCGTAGGAACACTCAACACTGAGTTTCCCTTTCAGTTGAGAGCTTGCAATCATTCACATGGATGTTGAATCAGACATAGTCATAACTATGTCCCCTTTTATACGTTAACAGCTAGCGAGAAAAATTCTTGGCTCAACCTCCATGGAACATTTCCCAACTATAAATACATTCTGAGCAATTATAACCATGCCCCAGGTAACAGAATAAACCAAACTAGCTTCCAATTATATCTGTATGGCTACCATCCACCACTGGATGTCAATATGACCCATTGGAATTCTAGAAGTGTCCCCGGACTTCCTTTACCACATTCAGGATCAACATTTAGTCAACCATTTTATCTTAAATGTCTAATATCATTTGGACTACTTACTATGTATCCTAGTTCAAAAGTCCAGAGTATCTTTAGGTCAAAATCAGTATTGACCATTACATCTAGCATTCTTCCTTCTGTTCATCACAGTCATGGACTGAGGCCATTCTCCTCTTCCCACAAGAATTCTGGCAGATTATTTTCCTATCCACCAAGCAAGGGAGGCTGCTATGACTCAATCACTCTATATTTCTACAACTCCATTTATCAGTTTGATTAGAAACTCTACCCAACAATTCATGTACCTAGAAACAAAGTTCATTTCTCAGTCCAATTGAAACCTGAGAGTTGTGCATGCTCTCCCTTTTCATAGAATGGTCACCATACTCATTCCTATGATCATGAGGAGTTATATGCTCCAAGTTTAAAATAGTAACTATAACTTGCTAAGGGTCCTACCGGTCATTACCAGATTTCCTAAATCATGAAGGAATTATTCATGAGGATCTTAATCCTTACATAACCAACCATCTCAATTGTAAGAGACTCTACCTGCTTAGTAGGTAGACATTGTCACACTATAACAGAACAACTCAAGTCATGTCCCTTGTCTGGCTCGTGCAGCTTCATAACACAATTTCTTTCACCTCTGTCATTCACATTCAGGTCTTATCAGTAATATTGATCAACACGTCCCTACTCCTATAAGAGTAGTTATCACTTTGTCAAAGGGACAATATAATTTCTTTGTTGGGATTCTGTAGGAACTCCCAACTACAGTTTCATTCTGCAGTCCTTCTCCTTAAGAAGTAATGCAGATAACAATACCCCTTCATGTGACTCGTGCATGAGCCCAAGCAGGCCAAGTGTTGTAACCATGCTCTGATACCATTTTGTCACACACCCACTACGACAAAAATAAAATAAAAATCTTGCCTTTTCTCGAGGGACAGAATCCATGAATTGCTACGGGGGCCTAGCGCAGGCTAGCTCTTCCCGTGTCCTCCCCCATGTGACCACTACTCATGAACACAAATCCTATCCAAAGGGCGCCTTTCACATTTCACGATTTCAGGGGTATTGCGTTCAAGCCACCATGATTCCTTGTTTCTCGAAAACCCAAAATGGGCTTGATGGGCTCTAGCTCCTCCTTAGGCCTCCATCCGTGCGACCATTCACCATGACCATGTGCTAACACCAAAAGGTGCTACCGGAGATCGTGTTTCGGGATTCCTTTTGCAAGGAACCTCGGTTCCCCAATCCCCGAAACTGGAAACCCAGGGCTACGGTTGTTCTTGGCTCTTTTATTCACATAAACCTCTGCCTAGAACCTAGGGCCAACCTTTGGACACGCGTCGCGATCCCCGTGTTTTGGAGAATTCACAGACAAATCTCCACCATTCCCTAAACTTTTGATCTACAAGGGTCCGATGACTGGATCCTATGATCCAGATCTCCTTGCAAATCAACGGCCCTGATCAAATCTCGGCTTTCTTCTTTTTGGGATTTTTTAGGAGTCTTCACCTCCCAACTCCCGATTGCGAATCCCTGAAATGGGTTGGGAATTAGATCCAATGATGTCTTCCCCTGTAATTTCCTGGCGATTTTCTTTCGGGATTTTGGGGAAGTCTTCCCCTCTAATTTCCCAGTGTCCAAACCCTCGATGACTTCCGGATCTTCGCCACCTATCCTCTACAATGGATGGCTTGATTTCATCTTTGAAGAGTTTGGGATTTCATGACTCGCACATTGTAAGGTTATTTCCTTCGAATCCCCCCACTCCTGAAATGCCGAAATCTCCCTCTGGACAATCGACAGTCCAGACCACTCTTGGGTCGACGACCACGATCACGTCGCAATTTCGCGTATCGTGAGTTGGTGTAGTCTCGCCCTTTGACCACTCCCAATGGCGAGTCAGCGAAATGTTTCCCGACTGCCACGTGTCGCTCCTTTGGTTCTTCCACTGGATGACACATGTCCAACTTGATATTTGACGGTCTAACTTCCCATCGGGATTTCGCGTATCGCGCGTTCGAAGGGATCTCTACCTATGTTTCCCTGAACGTTGAAACACCGAAATCCTCCTTTGGGAATGAAGCGTTAAGGTTAGGGCTACTTCTGTAGATCTGACGATTATCCGTCCTCGTCTCTGCATTCCTCCAATATCGATCGTTCTTCCTTTGGAGCCTTCGTTGCTTCCAGTCCTTGAATATTTTCAGTCTCCAAAGGTTTCGAACCTTTGTCCCTTCCTCTGCAATCCACCTTGGTTTAATGAACACTCTACAAGTGTTATCCCTCCTGAGCTTCATCGGCTATAAAGGACTTAAGAGCCTTGTGCTCTTCTCCTGGGCTTGACTCTTAGAAGAGTCTTCCATGCACCCCCTGTGCTCACTCATCTAGTCTAGGACTTGAGTGGGTCTCGGTCTTTACTTGCCTCGCAAGGAGCCTATGCATAACTGCACTACCTCTCCTGAGCTTAATAGATATTGTCCTCTAAGGGAATCAAAGCTATTAGGAAGGTTGACATGTGTACATGAAATTGTGTCCATGGTCGACGAAGACATAGTTCGTGACTCTGGCTTATGATACCATAGGACACAAGTATTTACGAGTATAAAGCATGTCTTAACCATATAATTTCTTACTTGCTTAATTATACAACCAAGCAGAAATAGAAGGGATATAATATATCCATTAAGAAATCATGCACATTCCTGAAAACATTCACAGTGTAACCAATTCATACATAGTTATAGCTAAATTACACAGGGCATGAGATCGCTTATCTATTACATCTTTCCACCAACCGACTGACTGTGGTCGTTCATCCTTCCACCCGACCATAGGCTCAGAGGCATTCAATCTTAGCACTCTGGCCACCCCCGTGCCAAGCCATGATATCACCAGGGAGCTTTTCATAGTTCTCAAGAACTCTTTTTCTGTTTCATTTCTACTCAGGTTCTGTTCTCTACACATTTTCAGAAGTTTTCCTCTCTGTTTTGGCCTCTACGAGTTTTATCAGATGCTCATCCAACATCAAGTTTGCAACCTTCTGGTCATACTCCTCTGGAGAGCTCCTCGCATCCCTCTTACGAGCTTGCACTCTCATCTCCCCCTCTCCATACTATCTTCTCGTGTATAATTGTCTCCTTCCTTCTGTCAGACGGAAGCTCAGGTCTTCCTGGTCTTCCAGAACCTGTAGTACTTTGGGCTGACTTCCTGTAGCTAGACCATGCCCCCATTCATGGGGGTAGTTGGTAATTCAACCACTGGTCATTTTCTTCATTAACTTCTTTCCCTCCTCTAGTGATATCATGGCCAGTACTTTCAAGTCTTCACCCCCACAATCAGTTATTGACAACTCAAACAATAATAGATTTTCATTTTCCTCATGCATTAGCATGGTAATTCCTATTTTATGATTAATTACAAATTGGGGGAAACAGGGTGTTACACCTTGTCTCTTCTAGGTATGGCCTGCTTGCAATGGCTGCTTATTCAACTTTCAAGTACGTACTAACTGGTATTCTCCCTGCATTCGATCATCTGTTTGGTTGAAAAGCTTGCCTGATGATTTGTATGTTGAACTTCTTTGTTTTATTATAGTAAATTGGAAGAAACGTCCAACCCAAATGAAAAATGAAAATCTGTTGAGGGACATAACTTCTTCGGGTAGCAGAGGTGTGGCAAGTCCATCAATTGCTGCAGAATGAACCAACACAGCTTTGGCAACTGTATCAAATGTTACAAATGGCATCATAATATATATTTCTTGATAGCAGTGGGACTATGGCGGCCCACAGAAAGGTATGTAATGTTCGGAGGTGATGAGGAATATGCGGAGTCTGCAACTACATCCAAAGGAAACTGAACAAACTTTGACAAAGAATGTGGCTTTCTGTCAAGTCAGTTACCAGACCCACATGTAGCTCATCAAACTTTGAAATATAAACTTTTGTATTCATAATATATCATTTTATCCACCCATACAGTTTCTATTACCCGCCTTTGGTTACATTCACAAATGGAGTAATATTTCGCATCATTTACGAACATGACAGGCCATTTTGCAAGCCACTATAAATGCGTCGTCACCGAGGAAAACAAATTCTTCTGCCATCTGTACAATTCAATACACTTGTCAAATCTGTGTTGTTGGAAGAAGCTATATACTTAAACGAAGAACTATTTTTCACGTGACCTCAAAATCCATTACAATTCCTAGCAAAAAAACAAAGAAGTTCAACAAACAAATCTCTAGGCAACCCTTTCAACCAACCAAAGCATCAAACATAAGGAGAACACCAACCAGAAGATACTTGTTCTTTTTTTTTGGTCCTCTCTGAGTTTCTCTTGTATAACAGAGTTTTTTTTTTACTCAAATCTCACGTCACATAAAACTAGTCTCTCTTCTTTCATCTGCCCTTCAATCGCATCTCTAAGTTGTCTTACATGTCCATGACTAGGAACATTAGAACAAAGACACCTAAAGCGCAATTGTTTGATGATAGAGAGAAATGGAAATAAGTATTTAAAAGCAACACTGGATTATCTTCCGTAGATTTTGTGTTGATTCATTTTAATGACATATGTTCTTGATATTTTCACTTATTAATGCCCATCTTTTCAAATATGTATGCTGAATAGTGACTAGCAGCACGTATTAAAATTCCCATATCCAAGAAGATTCTCAAATCTGACATCTAAGATATGCACAATATTAAAGAACCACATGAGGTCAAGGCCTCTGTGGGTGACACGTTCATGAACTATGCTGAAACTTTTAAGAAAAGTAAAACTGCACAAGACAAAAAAAAAAAATTGCATTTTTGCAAATTCAAAATGCAGGTAATAAGAAATTACCAGATCCCATAATATTCTCCTGCCTATTCATTTTAATGGGAGATGTACTCCGGCTTTCCAATTATTGAAGCCCATCTTTTCAAACCTGTCTGGTCGATTCTGACTTTTGAAAGCATATTTAATTTCTATTGGGAAGCAGTGAAGGTAGCGGGGATGGATCCATATGTAACAGACGGTACTACTATTTTTCAGTGTTTTTGTGCACGAGCATATGTAAAACGTACGTAAAAAAAAGTAAATTGAGAATGTTATTTTTTTTGGACATGAGCCCTTGAAATTCAAATAGTCCGCAAGTCCGATTGTCAATTTGTATATCACAGAACTCTTTGTGCTATTTGTAGGACACGAAACAACAAAAGCCAAATTTAGAGCCCACCACCCCGAGAACCCGCGGTCCAAAAAATGCTTACTATCTTTTTTTGTGTTTTTGTCCAGTAGCCTATGTAAAATGTACGTAAAGTAAACTATTTCGAGAATGCTAAATTTTTTGGACACAACGCCCTTAAAATTCAAATAGTCTACAAGTCCGTTTGTCAATTTGTATATCGCGGAGCTCTCCGATTGTCAATTTTAAGCGGGCTACCCCAAGAACCCGCAATGCAAAAACTGGCTAAGTATGGGATGAGGGCTCCGTGCATGCTTTATATATCTACTTTATAAAATTACATATTTCCTATGTTTAATTTATGTTGTCTAGGAAACCTATAATTCCATAAATTTCAATTTGTTATGTCCAGGAGCCCTTCTTTTAAGGAAAACTAATTTAGGAATGCTAATGTATACACCAAACACGACCTGCCATAGTTCGATACAACATATCCGTGAAGTCGCCTCCATAAAACCGGATAAGCATGCAACTGAACGACGGTCGGTCGGAATGATCGCGGAACTCTCCGTGCTATTTGCAAGGCACGGAACAACAAAAACCCAAATTTCATAAATTGCATTCTCTTCTGTCTAGGAGCCCTTGTTTTAAAGAAAAATAATTCAGGAAAGCTAATGTATACACCGAACACAACTTGTCATAGATCGATAGAACCTATCCGCGAAGCCGCGTCTAGAAAACTGGCTAAGTATGCAGCCGAACAGCGGTCTCTTGGAATGACCACAGAAACATGAGAAACTATAGAGTCAGAAACGCAGTTTACAAGAGGAAAATAAAAGGGAGAGAACAACTATATCTCCCACACAGCAAAAGACACTCTCATAACTATGAAACCATAGTAACACAGAGTCCATGGAAAAAGCATCGGCAGCTATGAAATCTACTTTGAGGCCGACAAACTCTGCTTCAACGTGTAAGAGATGCAATTTACATCGCCTGCAATTTTTTAGTCTGTTATTCTATCTTAATAGTATTATATGCAATCTCCACTGCAAAAAAATGTAACCAGAGATCCAACTGCAGATGCAGCATGCCAACATTGTAAACCCTAGGCAAACAAGAACAAGCAGCAAATAAGAACCCAAGTGTAGGGGCAGGATGTGAACCCTGCAAATAAGGCCCAACTGCAGGCACAGGACTAGAACCCTGCAAAGTCAAATCAAGCAACAATAAACAATAAACAGCATACAACGAAGAAAGAAGCAAGCAACAACCACTCCTCCAGGAACAATTTTGTTCCAATCACAATCGCAGAAACCCAAATGTGCAAACTGCAACAACACGAACAAGCAAGCAAGAACAACAACAACATGCAAATAAGAAATCAGTGCCATGCAAAAAACAAGCATGGACCACTAAACCAACAATGTCATTGGAGCATATAAATTTAAAAAACGGAAGAAAATGTCTTGTAACAAGCCTGTTAGGTAACCATTCAACACTACCAAGCCTGTTAGGTAAACATTTAAGCCTGTCATAAATACTTTGTAAACATTTAAGAAAAAAATTCAATGTGGCAGGTCTCTGACGTATCCCCAAAAAAATACTATATTTTTTGTAACAATAGTTCGAACACTAGAGAATGTATTGGAAGGCCAAACTTTCGATATGCCACCATATCAAACATTGTCATAAATTTACCTAGCATAAAATGGTAAACCAAACATTCGAATTAATGCTAGCATTAATCCACCTTCGAAAATTT
>JZKD02S1722464.1:55854-78944 GCA_000966675.3 Picea glauca
GGAAGAAGGAACACTTCGACAACTTCCCATACAATTTGTTCTCTCTAAGGCAGGACAACACTATTCGCAATTGTTCCTCATGTTCTCTTTCATTCTTGGAATAGATGAGGATGTCATCTAGAAAGACTTGTACAAAACGGTCTAAGTAATTCCGAAATACGTCGTTCATGAGGCTCATGAATACTGCTGGCACATTGGTCAATAAAAAAGGTACTACAACAAACTCGTAATTTCCAAACTGAGTTCGAAAGGCATTTTTTGGGATATCACCTTCCTTAATCCTTAACTGATGATACCCTGATCGCAAATCAATCTTTGAGAATATCGTTGCTCCTTTCATCTGATCAAAAAGGTCATCTATTCATGGCATTGGGTACCTATTTTTCACTGTAGCACGGTTCAAGTCCCTGTAGTCTATACATAGTCGTCAGGATCCATCCTTCTTCTTTACAAAAATTACAGGTGTGCCCCAAGGTGAGACACTGGGCCTTATTAGCCCTAAGTCTAGTAACTCTTTCAACTACATTTGCAATTCACAAAGTTCCGGCGCTGTCATCCAATACAGAGTCTTAGATATTGGTTTTTCACCAGGTTTTAGCTCAATAGTAAAATCAAGCTCCCTCTCAGGAGGTAACCCTGGTAACTCATTCAGAAAAACATCTTTAAATTCTGACAATACCGGGTACTGATCCAATGAGGGTCCCTTCCTTTCATTCACTGCTTCCACTACATAAAGTCGACACCCTTGCCTCAAGCATCACTTAAAATTCATAGTTGATATAAAGTGTAATGACACTTTTCTCTGTACACCCTAGATCTCTACTGGTCTTCCTTCATCATCAACACAAAGCACCCTCTTTGAGAAACAATCTACCAAAGCTCAGTGAGCTGCTAACCAATCCATTTCAATGATTAGGTCATACACCCTGAGAGCAGTGACGTATACCTTCAACCTAGTAGTACACACTCCCAGGTCTACTATACAATTATAACCACTAGGTCCTACCACTTGTTTTTCCCCCGAAGCCATCTTGACTTGTTTAAAGTCATCGTGCTCATAGGCTGCCAACCAACTCTTTTCTAATGAAGATGGTGAAATGAAACTATCTGTCGCACAAGAATCAAACGAAATCTTAACATTGATATGATTTAGCATACCTGATGACTCCACCACCACGGATTGATGTTCGTCCTAGCGATTATTAACCGCTGCGTAAATCTGGTGGCTACTACTTGCTCTCCCCATCGATGCCTTTCCTTCTCTATGCATGAACCCTGATTGTAACTCTGGGCCGTCATGCTGGTAATGGGGTCCTTCGCACCCCCAACAGGTAACACAATATTGAACCTATGCACTGTTATGTGATTGTCTCTGAAATGAGTTCCTTCCCCTGGAACCCCTGCCCCTACTAGTTGTTCCCTGAGATGATCGTGGACATGTATGATTTTTTGGCAAAGAACGAGATGCTGCACTCACTGCCATTGAAATCCCTGCGACTACTGTCCTTGGCACGACTCTGTTACCATATGGCGGTGGCCTTGAGCCCCCTCCCCTAGGAAATGTCCTCGAGGCCTTTCCTACGAATCCAAGACGATGCGGAAATGTCGGTCTTGTACCCCTGGTTAAGTTCATGTGTTCCTCTGCATAATGTGCATTTTCCACTGCTTATGCTACTGAAGACGGTTTCCACATCCGCACCATAGCTCTTATATTAGGGTTCAATCCATAGACGAAGCGCTCTAGCTGCCATTGGTCATTATCCATATACGAAACATATTTGACCAGTTCCATAAATCTGATCTCATATTCTTCTACAGTTTTGTTTCCCTGTACTAAGGCATGAAATGCCCCTACTTGTTGTTGCTCGTATTATGCTAGTAGATATTTCCTTCGGAACCTCTCCTCAAAAAGTTCCCAAGATACTGTGTCTGGGGTAAGGTGCAGTTGTCTTTCCAGGTTGCCACACCAGTTCAAGGCGTTGTCTCTTAACTAAAAAATTATGATCTTTTCCTTTAAGTTGGATGCATAGTCCCTTAAGGCAAAACACCTTGTCATGCCTTCCAACCATGCTTCTGCGCATTCACTCGCGTGACCCCCGACAAACTCCAGAATTTTGATCTTCTGCAATTCTCGCGTGATGTCTTCGGGTGGAGGTCCTCTCCGTGAATCCCTTGACGCTTATGGATTACCCATTCTAGATGGTGGGGGTTCCACTTCAGTCCCTGTCGGTTGTCTCCCCTTTAAAGTCTCATTAGTGGCTTCCAACGAGTGCAGTATGAGAGCTAGTTCGAGCGATGGTGGTGGCGGTGCTAGTGGTGTTGGCGGTGCTTTCGACGACGCTCCCTTGCCTTGACTCCCTCGAGTCCTAACCATCCTGTATGCTTTAACCTGCATCAACCAAAATTGTCAGGGTGAGTTCAAGGACGTTTCAAATTGGTGCTACTCAAACTAGAACCAGGGTTAGGTGTAAGTTTTCTTTACTTGTCTGTAAATAGACATTACTCCTTTAGGGGATTGGCTAGGTTAGGATTAGGATTAAGCGTCTAAGCTTGATTTATTTTCCCCTATAAAAAAAAACTATTGGTTCCCTTGCCCTGTAGCTACGCTAGCCTTACGCCATACTCTCCAATTCCTATGCTTACTCTCCTAGTGCATATGTTTCCTCCTTCTCGCTTTTCCTAGTCTAAGTCCTTTTAAGTTATCGCTTACAACTAAATATCCTTCGATGCTTGACTCGAGAGATTTTCCTTGGTGTGTAGTGTTGATGTTGTTGAATGTTGCATTGATATTTAGCATTGAATTGACTGGTGGAATGGAGTGGAGGGACTTGGCTCTTGGCTCGATGAGTTGTGTGTACGGTCTCGTGAACCTGACGCTTGGACAATCGGAGTTTATACTTGGGATACAAAGATCAACAATGCTAAATAAGCCTTTACCTTGATTTCCACTGCATTCACTAATTATGATTCAACTTGGTTAGCTGGCTCCGGATCAATAGATTAGGTAATAATCCAGTTAGTCTTAATCTTCATATTGTATCTTCCTAATAATAATACCACTCTAATTCCTACAGTGTTACCATTAATCTAATTAAATACAAGAAATTATTTGTAAAGACTTATGAGGGCGTGTTGCTGTTAGTGCTCTTCTTAAGGCTTGGGCTTGGTGGGTGGTCGTGGGTTCAAAACCCATGGACCCCAAAACATTTCAAATTCCTTTTATAACTCTATTTATTAATATTATATATCTATTTTTTATATTAATTTTTTCTTTCTATTTAATTATATTAGTTTTACATCTTTAAAACTAATGTTTAAACTTTAAACATCTTAATAGATATAAAATATATTTAAACCTTAATTGTATCCTCATTTTTGTTGTTAATAATTAATAAAAAAAAAATTAACGATTTAAACCATCGAAATTTAAATTTAAGAATAATTTAAGAAGTTTATTTAAATAATTCAATAAAATATCACATTAACTAAAATAAATATTACTTAATATAAAATAAATAAATAAATTCCATACAGCATCATGGGTCCTCGCATGAGGCCCATGTGCCCTAAACCCTAAACACACTTATCTCAATACCCCTAACCCTAATTGTCTTGTTGCTTGTTTCATTTGTGATTGCTAACACACCCTGAGCCTCTCCTTCTCTGCAACTACGATGAAGCTCTGGAAATGGCCGGAGCTCTGGTAATGGCCGCGGGCTATTTCTCATGATGTTATGTGTAGGGTTGGTATTTCTTTTGGCATAACAACACTGCGATTTGATATGAATATTTTGTTAAATTTTCTCAGAGTTTGCGGTGTTTGCCCATCAACTCTGTGATAGGGGAGGTCTCGATGTTGTGCGTTGGCTATGGCGGTGGTGCATTGGTATCTCATGGTTGTTATGTGGGTATTTTATTTTTATTTGGTTTTATTTCTTTTTTTTTTTTGATTAAAAAAATAAAAATTGTTTTGTGTTTGTGCAGCTCCTTGGCCATGGCTGGGCACTAAGTTCGGGCTGTGTGGTGCAAGAATAGACCCCCCTTATTCATTAATCGTTTTCCCCCTTAATTTCTGTAATATTTTCGCAGATACAATATGTACTTGTTGTATTTTGTGCATCTAATATCTTTGATGCCCTAACCACATTTTTTGTTAGAGATTTGCTTAATTTTCCTGCGATTGAGATTTAAAGTTATATGAATATTGGCATTGAATCGAGATCAAAATTATATCCATTTGTTAATTATACTAGAGAAAGCGATTATGGTTGTGTAAATATAAATTTCCTATAATCACTGAAGGGCCAATTTTACGGAGATTCTTACATAGGCAGCTCTGATCGCCACAATCGATTATGGCTTCCAGCATTTAAAGTTCTGTGTTTTGTGTGTGAAACAGGCCTGTGGGCTCCTTCCTTTCAAAGACCACCTCCTTTCCTTATCATGGCGACCACAGGATTAGAGCACTCACTCCTCACTCCTTGCTTGGATTTTCTTGTCTGTTCATATATTTTGACATGTAAATCTACTTCCCCAGAGCTTGGTGTAATGGTGCTTACCTTTGAAGCTTTGCGTATATTTTTTTGAATTATTAATAAATAAATAAAAATTGTTGTGCAACTCAGGTTCTCTTCAGCGTGGCTTTGTGCTCAGTGTTTGTCGGCATTTGGTGCTGGGTGAGTGGCTCTCGGTCCTACGTTTGGAGGTTAGGGCACGATGTTGTTGGCCCAGTCTTTAATTGCTTGGGGAGGAAGCATCATCCATGTGCGTGTGGTTCCATTTTATCGGATGTATCTTTGGTTTTTATAATGGTTGGGGGGGGGGCAAAAGTCCTGGGGTCAAACCCACGGGCTTCCCCTCTATACACATATATTTGTTATACATTTGATGCGCACTATTTGTGTTTTTTTTCCATTATTACCACCATGATATGGTCCTCCTCGTGGCTCAGTGCTTGGTCTGCGTATTGACCCCCATAGGCTCCTACGTATTGATGCGTAGCACACCCATTTTGTTCATGAATTCATTTTTCCGAATGCAGTTTTGTGGATTATATATATATTATTTTTTTTAATAAAAAAAAATGTTGTTTTGGAGTGTTTTTTTTTCTCGCTTTTTTGGCTAAGTTAGCTTTGTTGTTATACAAATTTGGTTGCAGAAATAGGAAGGTACTATAGCACTTTTTTTTTTCACGGAAATCATACAAAATAAAAAAAAACTTGCATTTCCGTAGTGTTTTCTAGCAAAAACAATAAGTTTAGCTTGCTAATCTATACTTTTTAGTGCAGATTTAGTGAGAAACTATAACGATTTTTCGATTTTCATTCATCTACGCATCATATAGAATAAAAATATTACATTCATACAGTGGTTATTCATCATTTCCAGTGAGATTAACTTGTTGATATGAACCTTTTAGCATAGGGATAGAAGGAAATTAGAGTGAAATTTCATACTTTTGAGTTTGTACTTTCATTATCAAAAGTTTGCTCTTTGATTGTGTTCATTTTGTGGGTGTTTTAGCTCATTGATATGCAAATTTTATTGCAGAAAAAGAAAGATATTATCACCTATTAGTGAATTTACTTAGTGCTTTATCATCTAGGATCATTATTTAGGCATATTTGTTGGCTGACCTAACATTTTATTTGTAGATTTCAGTCTAAATTTGTTCCTAACAACATCTTTAGTTCGCTGGTTTGAGGTCATATTGACTCCCCAGGAACCATATTAAATACCTTATATCCCTTAGAAAAACCCCCATGGTTGGAAAAGCACCAACCTATATCGAGAGGATATGAGCAAGGTGACATTGACTCATATCCTAGAATTTTCCGGACTCCCTTATTGTGTTTGCAAAAAAGGAATTTTCAGATGATAATTCTATGCAAGTCATATGAAATAGTGAACTGACTTTGAAATCATTTCATAATAGCTGAATTACCTTGAGAAAACCTAGCGTGCTCATATGCTTCCATGCACAAGCTGGGAAGGTAGGTAGGTAGGTAGGCCCTTGGTTCCATATTTTGAAGCAGGCCTCTGATACCATGTGTAGGGTTCGGCTCCACAAAGCCTTGGTATGATGCTAACCTTTTGCTTGTCTTGTTGACCTTCCTGCTGCTTCCACTTGTCTTTTTGACCTTCCTGCTGCTGCCTTGCCCAGCTTGAAGCCATGGACGAACTCTTCCCAAACCGTGTTTCCACCCTGCCAACTAGGACAACTTCCTAGCTCTAGGATGCCATATGGATATCCTGGCCCCCATGCCCAAAACCCCCCGAAATTCAGTGCCCCCTGTACTAATCCTTCCTAACTACAGAACTCAAACTCCTGTGCGCAAATCCAAGAGAACACTCGGAAAAAAATGACCCCCCTCCTTCCGTAAGCCTCCCTTCATATGCCTCCTTCCCCTTTCCTCATTCCCAAATTCCCTGTCTTATCCGATTATTAATGCTCCTTATCCGATTATTAATTCTTTATCATATTATTAATGCTCCTTATCCAATTATTAATGCTCTTTATCCCCTCCGTATACATAATCCTTTAATTTAAACAATTAAATTTATTAACCCTTTTAAATTTAATACCCATGTCATTGAATGTGATAGGTAGTTAATTAATTAATCAAAATTATAACCATTAATTAATTAATAAATATTTAATTAATATCATTATACCAGTCTTTGTTTAGTTAGTAACATATTAGGAAAAATTAATTACCTAATAAATGTTTACTTAATAATCCCTAAGTATATATTCAACTAGGGTTGTTACATTTAACCAAGCTAACAATTCCAAGCCAAATCCAACTTAGTCAAAGCTCAAAATCTCCAAGCTAAAGCTAACTTTCTCCATGAGAGCTCCTCTCCTTTTATAAGTTGAAGAGGATAAGGTGAGGAGGTTAGGATGATCCCACTAAATCATGAAAGTGAGTAAGATCCAAACCATTTAGATGCCACCTCACCATGGAAGTTTCTCCTTCTAGAAGATTCGAGAAAACACTCGTTTTTCCCATGTGTAAGCATTCTTGCGCCCTGCCTATAGAGAAACCTGCGAACCTCTCGCAACCCAACTATGGTGCAACCTCCGAGAATCAGGCATTCTCGCACCCTGCCTATATAGAAACCTGTCAACTTCTCTTTTTATAGGGTTTTTCCAAAGGAAAATGCAACTTATTTTCTCAGGAAAAGTTCTTCTCTCTTCTTTATTCAAGAATTTAGGCCACTGACCCCCTCTGAAGGCAACATATAGGTTTACATCATTAATGTTCATGGGGATGATGAAAATAATGTGTAACAACCAGTAAATCATAGAATGTGTAGTTTGTACAAGCGAGCAGTACTGCTACACATACTGGAATGTTGTTCATGGATTTTCAGACCCTTTAAAAGAACTCATAAATAAAATGGAACAGATTGTATAATCCTAATAGAGAAAATGAAACACTCTATCCATAACTTTATTCTAAACAAAGTGTCAATGCTCATAAGTTTTACCTGTGTTATTCGAGGCACACTAGCTCGTATAGTCACTATGGCTCACTATTTCATTCCTTGGTTCTACAGAGAAACTAAGCCACAAGGAATGGTGTTTGCGAAGGAAATCCTAATGAAGCAGTGTATGCAGATATAATGCAATGATCGTTATGGTGTCTCAAGCCCATCACTCATAGTGTAAGAATGACAGAGTAAGCATCTCCCTAGTTACCATGTGAAATCCGTGAAGTGAATGGCCTGCATTGGTTAGGTCCCTGAAGTGTCAAAACTCTTGGGTACATGGTAAGTAGACCTTGTATGATGTGATTTTCTACACCTTTAATGTGTTTTAAAGAACGACGCTGATTGCATTAACTTCCTAGTATATGTTCTAGTTGTCTTTCACTTGGATATTTAAGAGCCACCCTATCCCTTGCATCATTGGGTAATGTAAACATAGGAAATTTCATTAGACATGGGTTTTCACATGGAATTGGAATAATCCTAGTACTAACTACAATATCTCAACATGGTGTTCCATAAAAAAATAACCCTTGAGAAAAGAAGCTTAGGTTCTCCTTGTTTAAGTTATAAGTATGACTTTTGTTTAAGTTTATAATTAAATTAATACTGGAGGTACCCTCATGCATGACAAGAATATCATAAAAATGGTATGATAAGATATCATTATGGTTAGAATGTTATAATCCTTATGGATAGCTTTATTAACATTTTAGAAAGTTAAAATCAAAGTAATGTGTTGGTTAATGAATTGATTGAAAAAAATATGTAGGGTCTATATTGTCATTGACAATAAGACTAAAGTTCCCCCCCATTCAAACTTTTTGTTGTAGCTAATTTTGGGGTCAACTACATATGGTATCAAAGTTGTTGGTTACAACACTTAGGCTGAAGGGGAACACTAGAACATTATTTCTCTAAAGGAAAAATCTAACAAACGATATTTATTGTTGCAAACAGAAAATTTGTCTTTTGTAAAAATGTCAGCGCAAAATGGAGAAGGAGACAGACTTGAGAGGAACCACAATCAATAGCTCCTTAGAAACCAAGAACATAATAGTGAGGCAAGTTAAACCACCCAAGTATTGGAAACAATGGGTAACCTTATTGTGGAATTGGAGGTGTTTAAAGTTCACAGTGAAAAGTTAAAGAAAGATTAAGAATATCCAAAGGAAATTAATGAAATGTTGTTATGCATTATAACAACAAAGAAGAGTCCAAGGAATAATGAGATGGAAGAGGAGCTCAGTAAAAATTCCTCCAAGAATTCTAGTCATGAAGCAAAAAGAGAAGATAACTCTTTTGAGGAAACATGCATGACAAAAAACAAGGCATCTACACGAAAGGAGAGAAAACAATTGGATCATTTGGAAGCCGAATTCAAAAATATAAATCCCTCCACCTTTGATGGAGAATCAAGGACTGGTGAAGAAGTTGAAGCATGGCGGATAGACATAAATAAATACTTTCAGATTTATAATTATTCTAGTAATATGAAGGTTAGAATGACCATTTATAATTTAAAAGGAAAGGCTAGTATCAGGTGGAAACACCTGAACCTAGGTAAAGGATTAAAAGAAAAATGAATGGAATGGTCATAATTCAAAAATGATTTCAAGAAACAATACCTATCAGAAAGTGATTACGAACGAAAGACTAAAGGATTTTATGAATTGCAACTAGGACAAATGTCTATGGATGATCTGATTAATACATTTCTAGATTTGTTGAGGTGTTTTCCTTATATCAAAGAAGATAAAGTAAATATTCAAAGGTTCTTGAGTTGTCTACCCTATTGTTATAAAGAAAAAATTGAATTTGATAATTCTAAATCCTTGACTGAGGTATTTAGGAAGGCCAAAATGTGTTATGAACAATATAAACAAAGATCAAAAAATCCTAAAGCATGGAAAGATAAGAAGCAGGATAAATTAAATCAACGGAGTAAAGGTTTCCAATCAACCTCTTTCCGTAACATGACTAGAGGATTCCAAAGGAAGGACTATCCCTCTAACTCACAACATACACAAGGGGGAATAAACCAATTAATTTGGGATTCAAGAAGATAGTGGATAGTCCCACATAACCATTGAAATGTTGGTAGTGTGGATATAGTGTCCCCATCCACCAACAGGTCATGCAATGCCACTTCTTGGAAAACTCTCTTATCTCTCATACCAATTTGTGACATACCCATTTCTAAACAACAGTCTAGGCCAAGCCACTGAAAAACCTTTATGCTCTGGTACCATTTTTCTGAATTTATTTTCATGCATATCTATCTCAAATTAAGTTCCAACATTATGTTCATGCCACTTATTCATGAAGAAATAATCATTAAAACATATTGATAATATATGCATACATACGACATATTCTAACCATACACAGATTAATGCGAAAATAACAACAATAATACACATACAACATAAACGATATATCCAAGCATTACTCAGCAATTACAACACATGTACAATTACACAACATACAATCAACATAGATTCGGTACTTATCTTTTAATAGATGACCACCAAATGTGTGAAGACCTTCCATGAAACTCCTATCCTTATACCACGCTACTCATTACGCTCAGTAGTGGGTCACCCCCAAGATGGGACTAAAATCCACAAGGAAAGGGATTCCTAGACTTGGAAAGGGAAATCGGAAAGTCACACAGGTCAACAAGAAGGATTATCTCCTAGGGCCAACTCACACTAACAACCTTCAACATCTCATTCCCCACATGCATGTCCCACCCCAAGAAGTGTGCTCCTTCTCTACTCAACATTCCCTCGACTGCCCCACTTCCCTTGCAGGGATTTAACAACAGGCCAGACACAAATTCTTTGAGAACTATAGCTGTAGTTGGGATCCCTCTGGGAAATCACTTCCTCAGCAACCTCTCTCACCTGGAGAGAGTTTCTAGCAGGGACAGAAACCTGCTTCTTCAATCCATGGGTCTGACAATGCGCCTCTTCAAACCACATGCCTAACAACCTGCTTCTTCAGTCCAGCTTCTAAGTCAATTCTCGAAAATGTGATTGAAACAACAAAGATCAGTATGGGATAGATGATGGCAGCAAGCCACACTCATTCAAGGAACTGTGTGGCAACAATGACCAACAGTTAAGACACAACACGACTAAACAAGTTACAGGGTGCACGTTTGTTCATAGGTCGACGATGGAGATGATGGCTCAATACGTCAGTCAGTGGGTGAATCGGGTAGGGTGGAAGACTTGCAAGAATGCGAGGGTCGTGAAAATGGGGAGGAGGAACCCCCAATGAGTTGGCTTTCTGAGATATAAACTACATGCTCCCAGGTTGGCACATGTCTTCCTAAAGCCGAATGAGTTCCACTTAGCACTTGTTCCCTTTCCCACGAACTTAGTTCAACAACTATCATGTCCACCTTAGCCTTTAGGACATAATAATAAAATAGTATTCCCTTAGAGGTAATTCCTCTAGATTATCCCCTAGGCCTTGACACTTAGTCCCCTCCCTTTGTAACGATCCTCCTCGATACGACGACAAACATTTTATAACAAGTACAAATTTTTATTTTTATTTTCTTTAAAGTGTGTGTGCACGCATGTACAAGGGAAATAAACACATTCGAATCTGCGTCGCCACCCAATGACGAAAAATATGCACACCACGATGAATGCAATAAGATGACCTAAGACAAAAATTAAGTAACTGCATGCATTTAATGACGATCAATCAACAAATAAGTAATACTGACTACCCGCCCATCCTATCCTGCAATGGTTAGGACCTCCAACACACATAAGCAACGCTCAATCCTAGGTTCCCATCGATTTTAACCATTTAAGGTCTCAAGGTTGGTGACTATTCTGAGGAACATGGAGGTGTCTACATCCCACCCGATAAAAGAAGACCAAGCACAGAGAAGGTTTACCGACCAAGTACAACATTATTTAAATCAACAACAACCCTCATTTACTAAATCAGAATAATTTATTGTACTTAATTCGAGGACATTGCACCATATATGTTTATCAATAAAATTAAAACATACAATAATGTTGCCATAAAATAATAAACACATTACATTTATATCACATTAACTTTGCAAAAATAAAAATCTCATTACATCTTATGTGTTATCCCTAACAATAAAACTACAATATCATTACCATAAAATGACAACACCATTACATTTTAAGTTACAATAACTTTGCAAGAATAACAATCACATTACAAGACAATGGAAATTAATACAACAAGTACAACAATAATCATGACATTAACACAACTTATTCCAACCTCCATTACGAGCCTTGCAATGCATGTCTAAAGTGCATAATGACATCAAGGTGTAATCTAAATTTAGTCTTAAAACAATCAGTTGCACTATTTTAAATCACCGTGACATCAGAGTACTAGCTCAATCAATTGCCTTAATTTGTTATCAATGTCATAAGTATTCTAATTGAAAATCATGATCTAAGAATCATATAGTTATATATATAACAATATATCAAAAGGATTATTCACCCCTTAACCATCCTTACACTATTTTCCTCATCCCAATTTATTATTATTAATAATTAATAAAAATAACACCTCATTACTTTAAACATGTTAATCATAAAAACCTTAAGCATAAAAAAAATCTTAACCATTCATGACCATATACAGATATTTAAATACATATTTGGTAATACTTGTACACATCATCCATTTTGAATGAAAATGAATCTACACTAGTGGTTCAGGTACCTTTCGACACACCTGTAGCATGATAAAATAACAATAGTCTGATTAAAGGATATTATTGACGAAATAAGGTGAAGATTGGGACAATAACCGCACTGGGAGTGAGTATAGCGGCAAGACAATTTACAGTTTTTTATAATTATTTTAGGTTATCCCTTTTCAAGGGAACGGGTCAAGCATAAGGAAGGTATGATAGTGTGATTGTGGAATTATACAATGTTCTGCAGAAACTCTGTCGTTGTCAACTGGATAAGCATGTTTCTAGTCCATAAAAAAATTGGATAACAATTACTTACTTAAGTTAAATAATAACCCAACAACCATGTATAAATTAAAATTTGGTTGGTACGGAGAGATCTGAAAATCAAGCCAAATTAAAAGGTAGATGATAAACTTCAGTTATAGTACTCCCACACTATTACTAAAAATGTTGGTAGCGAACTCTAATAACTGTGCACTTAAATCAGGTATAATTATATAGCCATTTAACAACTATTCAACTAAAATTTTCCTTCATTAATGATAATCACCCAAAGGAAAAAAGTAATATTAACTTAAGGGTATACCTAAACATACCCACTGTGTTAGACTTAAATAGAACAGAATTAACAGTAACACATTTAAAATATTCATACAAAAAAAAACATGTCTGATGGAACATCGTTCCATTCTATCTGTGAGTTTTCCAAAATGTAAGGGCCAGCAACCAAAAATAGAAACATATGCTCAGTCGACATCTAGATAGTAAACACCAGTAACCTCGCATGTCAGGTAAGGTGAGGAAGGGGGCGTGTGGTCAAATGACAACTTCAAGCGAGTTTTTGGAGAGTTAAAAAAACGCGAGGGTAATGGTAAAAAACAATCTGCTTACACAATTCAACTGAAGGTAAATTACGCTGCTATCGGTGAGTAATGACTGATTCATGGTACCTAACTGTCTTCGTTCTCCATGCAATCATCCATGAAGTCACACAAAAAAAGGGTAAAATAAAAATGCCTAAGAATGAAGTCGTTCAGGATAAAGAAGCTATCGTTCTCCACACAATCACGCATGCAGACGCATAGAAAAAGGAAAAGACAAATGCCCACATTTAGAACACAATTTCTTTCGTAGTAAAAGATACGAATCTATCAAGGATGTTAATCATTGTAAGGAAGTCTACTGGTAAAAATGGAATTCGCCTAGGTAGCAAGATTCTGCAAAAGAAAAATGCAGCCATACCCAAGGATAGATGGTCGGCACCTGAACATCATAACTTCTGCCTCAGAATGGTTACAAAGGAACTCAGGGTGGAACTTTAGATAGGTTTACAACTTGTCAACATCAGAAGGTGAAAAAGAAAAAATTGCCTTGGCCAAAATAGTGGGAAAGGATGCAGTTTCAGATGAGAAGCTTTCATCTACCGTGAAGCGAACAGAATTCTAGTGAAGGGCCTTCGTTCAAGTATGTAGACAGTAACCTAAGGATACCCAACGCCTGAATGAAAATCATAACCCATTTTACAATGAGATTGTCCAAGATGGGCTTTGCCAGAACAAGATCACCCTTACCCCCATCACAGAACAAGTTCGCGTTACATCCATACAAAAGGAGTTCAATGTTTTTTTTCTTTTCCATTATCTGAGTAAATGAATGGAGTAATAGGTACTTAACTAATTATGACGAATTCGCCTTTGCTGAGAAAAATTTCCATCACATCCATTACTGGAAGGGTTCGAAGTAAAATACAGAAGTAAAAGTTTATATTTATTACCTCAGTAAATTTTCTCACTATTTATGTAAATGACAACATAACATGTTATATTAATACCGCACGATTTCACTATTGCGATGCATCCATGTATAACAACCATGGATTATAACTATAACAACGAATGTCGATGATTGTAAAACTAAGCGGCGAAAATTTTAAATACAAATATACCACATCTAGGAAAATACAGCGTGAAGAGTAACGTCGAAACTTAAGATCCAACCAATGAACAGTAAACTTAGACCAGAACGCTGACCACAAAAATTTAGGCAATCAATTGAACGGGAAAAATCTCAAGGTAGAATTCATCCACCTATAATCAAAATACAGATCAAGCATAAGTTCCTAATGCATTCTACTTTACAACATAACGAACGTACCTTTTCCTTGTCACCTGCCTCGAATGACGTTCGCGCGCTCCATGCCGCTCCCGCTCATCGACTGTTGAGACTACACCGGTACCTCCCAACCAACGCTAGTGGTACTCTGATTCCCCCTTAGCCCCCCGAGCAACAAAGGGGCCACAAACTATCCAGATGGTATGTCTAGCTCCCAGCTCACCTCCCAAGGTCGAGCTACCACTCCTATTCGAGCTAGGAAATCCCAACTTCCCACAAGTAATCAATCAAGTCACAAATCCGGTAGCATAACGTTACACTAACAGTCGATCCCCCTTCTTCCTTCTCTTCCCTTTCTTTTATAGAGTTTTAAAACTTCCATCTTTCCCTAAATCTCATTTAAATTAAGTTTTAATAAAAATCTTCTAAAAAATCTCCTTCGTACAAGTGTCATCCATCCCCCACGTTTCTCCATTAAATATTTTCCTTAATTTATTAAATTGTCTTATTTCCCTCACCCACCTAGAGTTATTCCTATTTTTACTCCTAGGTGTCCCTAGATTCCCTTACAGGTTTTAAATACTTTCCCTAAAATGAAGTTGCTAATTTAGTTCAATTTAGAAGGCTCTTAATTGCAGATTCTTTACTAAGTTGACCTCGCTTTTTACCATAAGTTCCCCTCTTTCCCTTTTTTAGTTACCTTCATTCCCTAGTTTCCTAAATGTTATAATTTCCCTCTTTCCCCTTTGTATTAGAGCTAAAAACGATAGTTGCAATTTAACCCCTTTTTCCCTTTTATTATTAATTCAACATCTTTTAAAACTCTCAAAAGTAAAAAAATAATTAAATTCTTCTTTATATACATATAGTTTTTATCCACCGATTTTATTTAATTTCTTACTCTCTTCATTTTACCCCAAAATTTATGAAGACCAAATTATTACGTAAGGGGTTTTTATTTTAAATTTTATTATTATAATTTTATATAGATATTTTCTTAAGGGTAGAAAAAACCTTACCCCTAGCGAAGTTTTTAGACTTAGGACTTAGATTCCGAACTGGGCAACATTTAATTATGGGAGTTGTTTTAAATTTTCTTAAAGTGTTTATTGTCTTAGGGCCATCTAGGTTCATTCCTTTATTATCATCAATGCGACATTCCCTTCAGAATGCACTACGTTCTCCAAGGGTGCCACTCGCCTCTTTTGTTTCTTTTGCACGATGTTCCCTACAAGACACACCACGTGCTCCAAGGGTGTTTCTCGCTTCCTGATTGATTGGTAGACATCAATAACCCCTGGAGTCGACACTCCGCTAGGTGAAATTGTGGGAGACTAATGGATTCTAAGGAATAAGGCCCCTGCCTTATTATGCACCCCTTAGAATCATCGCAAGAAACTGTCGCAATTTGCCCTCGCAACATCGTGGGTCCTCTCAAACTAGGTAATCGTTAACCTACAGTTCGAGCCACGGCGGGAGTGCTATTAGGCTGTGGTAGGGTTGTTGTCCACACCTCTCCCTCAACCTCTCTGGTAGTCATGTGTGGCCCCTTTGCTCCATATGTGAGTCTGGTCGGCAAGATATCGTCAGCCTGCATCATCAAAAATCATGTTAGACATGTCCACATCATATCATCTAATCAATGTACTAAATTCACAGTAAAATAGTCAAACCCCAATAGCACATTCCCTAACTCAATACAGAGTTCAAGGGTTCCGTCAATGCCTTTGCATCCTTAAGGTAAAAAACCCTGCACACTCAGTAAAACCAAGTCAATAGCACCTGTCTATGTCAATGCAGTAACAAATTAGGTCATCTAACATAACGCCTCATAATCAAGAACAAATGTTTTAATATTGTAATAGTCTAGATCACTTGCGAGCAAGTGTCCTCAAATAATAAGTTTTCTCAGTGCACCAGAGTGGGATGCTACATACACCCCCTCTTGGTCTAAACTTCGTCTCGAAGTTTCATAGTATAAATGCCAAAATAAGTGTATCACAGTATCATAAGTCTATCTATCAAACAAAAATGGAAACTGTTGGTGCATATCATATGCGTCCTCCCAGGTCGCCGAGTGTGGACTATAATTGTTCTACTGGACCTTGACCTGATCTACTGTTCAACATCGTAACTGTCAAATGCGGTGATCTAAGATGTGGACTGGCTCAGCCATGAGCGCTCCCTCATCTGATACTTGGAAGGAATTCATGTCAATAACATGCGTAGGATCACTAATATAATGTCTCAAAACAGATACATGAAAAACATCGTGCATACGCCTCAAAGAATCAGGCAAGTCTAGTTGATAGGCCATGGGCCCCTTTCTCTCCATGATATTGAAAGGTCCCATGAACCTAGGAGAGAGTTTAGCTCCCTTTCCAAAATTGATCGAAATTAATGCGGTTTAACCTGCAAGAATACTTGAACGCTGACCTCGTAACTACGGTCGACTCGGTGTGCATCGGCATGACTCTTCTGTCAATCCTGCACTTCTTTAATCCTTTGTCTTATGGTTTTCATTTTCTCTTCCATTTCTTTGGTTGCTTCTGGTCCCACCAGGACCCTATCCTCAAGACGATCCCAACTCAAGGGAATTTGACATGGTTGCCCATAAAGAAACTCGAAATGCACCATCTTAATGGTGCTCTGGTAACTGTTGTTGTAAGCGAACTCCACTAGTGGCAAAAATTCCTCTCAATGATTTTGTTGGTCCATCACATACATGCGCAAAATGTATTCCAAGGTTTGGTTCGTTCATTCTTTCTACCTGTCAGTCTCCGAGTGATACGCACTACTAAAGTTAAGTTGGGTTCCCAAGACCTCTTGGAAACTCGTCCAAAATCATCCAGTAAACATCGATCCTCGATCAGATATAATCTTTTTAGGCATGCCATGCAGCCTTACAATCTCACTGATGAAAACTATAGCTATGTCAGGTGCCTGATACATCGTATGCACAAAAATAAAGTGAGCACTCTTTGTTAGAGTGTCTACTACTACAAAAATCGAGTAATGTCTCCTTGTCGTCAGTGGTAATCCAACAATAAAATCCATCGAAATAACCTCCCATTTCGATTCTGGAATGGCATGTGGTTGAAGTAATCCTGCTGGGTGTCTATGTTCAGCCTTTACCTTCTGACACTCTAGACATCTGGCCACATAGTTGAGTATGTCAGACTTCATTCCCTTCCAGAAGAATAAGGGTTTAAGGTCTGCCCTCATCTTCGTGAACCCCGGGTGAGCCATGTAAATTTCTCTATGAGTCTCTCTCAGGATCAACATCCTCAACTCATCATTTGGCGGTACATAAATTCGACTTTTAAAACTCAATAACCCATCGCTATCAAATGAAAATCCCTCATATCATGGTACCTTCATTGTGTTTTGTCCGATAAAACCCTCGACCTCTTTGTACCAATCATCGCCACATTGTAAAGTGAGAATCTTCTCATGTAGATTCATCCGAAGAGGAAAAACCAAGAAGATGCATGGTGTCCAACTAAAAGCATCCGCCACTCGGTTCACTATTCCCTTTATGTAAGAAATCTCAAATTCATACTCACTAAGCAATTCCAACCAACACCGTTGTCATGCGTTTAGGTTGCTTTGCGTAAAAATGTGTTGTAGTCCACAATGATCAGTCTCCAAACCTTTCAAATTTTCTTCTAACAAGGTAGTGTCTCCAAACCTTCAAGGCATATATGATGGCTAATAACTCCAAATTGTGCATCGCGTAGTTCTCATCATGCCTTCTCTGTTTCCTCAAAATGTAAGAAATCACTCATCCGTCTTGCATCAAGAATCTGAATAAACCTTCCTTGGATGCGTTTGTGCATACCAAGAAGCCTACATCCATGTCAGGGACCTTTAGTATTGGCGTTGTTGTCAACAACTCTTTAAGCCTACGAAATTCTTTCGCACATTTCTTAGTCCAAAAAAACTTCTTGTTTTTATTTTACAATTCCGTGATCGGATTTGCTATCTTCGAAAATCCCTCGACAAACCATCGATAGTATCCTGCTAAACCCATAAAGCTACACACTTCTGTGACATTTGTCGGTGTATTCCATTCCTTAATAGCCACGACCTTGGCTGGATCCACAATGATACCTTCGCCAGAGATGACATGCCCTAAGTAGTGAATCCTCGATTGATAAAAATAACATTTGGACAATTTCCCATACAATTTGTGCTCTCACAGACACTATAGTACCAAGCGCAAGTGCTCATCATGCTCCTTCGTCGTACGAGAGTAAATCAAAATATCATCAATGAACACTTGGATGAACTTGTCCAAGTACTCGCGGAACACCCCGTTCATCAAACTCATAAATACTCCTGCGGCGTTTGTCCGTCCAAACGGTAAAACAATAAACTCGCAATGTCCAAACCTCATCTTAAAAGCGGTCTTAGGGACGCCATCCTTATTGATCCATAACTGGTGATACCCTGATTGCAAATCAATCTTGGAGAACACCGTCACACCCTTCATTTGATTGAACAAATCATCAATTCTTGACAATGGATATTGATTCTTGATCATAGCCTTGTTCAATTGACAGTAGTCAATGCAAAGCCTCCACAATCCTTTCTTCTTTCATATGAAAATATTAGGTGCACCCCATGGTGACACACTAGGACGTATCAGTCCCAAGTCTAACAACTCCTTCAGTTGCATTTTCAACTCTTGTAACTCCGGGGTCGACATCCAATAAGGCATCCTTGTTATCGGTTCAGTCCCCAGTTTTAGGTCTATGGTAAACTCAAATTCCCTCTCCGGTGACATCCCAGGTAACTCCTCTAGAAACACATCCACAAACTCTCTCACCATTGGAAGGTGTTCTAGACCTTCTGCTACTCCCTTCTCGTTTAGCGCAAGGATCGCATAAAGCTTGCATCCCTTGCGCATACTCTTCCATAACTGTAAGGAAGAGACAAACCTCAGGGAAACTCCCTAGTTTTGTCCTACAATCACACGTCTCTGTCCCTCGTCATTGATCAAGATCAATCATTTTGTCTTACAGTTGAGTATTTCCTCATGCGATTCCAACCAATCCATAACAATTACGACATCATAATATCCTAATATCATGACGTACAAGTTGGCCCTTTTGACAAACTCTCCCAGGTTAAGGGTATAGCCCGTAACCCTTCCTCCAACCTTCTGTTTGGCTCCTAAAGCCATCTCTATGAAGCTAAAATCGTCATGTTCAATTGCCTTTACCTTAATCCATTTTAGCACTGCACCAGAAATGAAACTCTCGGTAGCACCGAGATCTATCAAAATACTAAGGGTCTGGTTAGCGACAGTACCTGTCGTCTCGAGCACAGTCGACTGGTGCTCTGCCTGGCGGTTACTCACCACTGCATGAATATGATGGACCTTGCCCATATCTCCCACGGTAGTGGGTCCTGCTGATCCGGACACTCGGGTCCTCTCCACAAGATAATTTCACTGGTATTGTGGCTCCCCACACGTCCAACACCCCTTCTTCGTCCTGGTAGTCCTGGTACCCAAAGTAGAAGATGACGACCCACCAGCCTGGAACCCTGGTCTGTTCTGCTGAACAAGCCTAAACTGTTGCTACTGTGGGCGACACTACTACTGATGTTGTGGTCCCCGATAAGGTGTCCGTTGCTGAGGCAGTGGTCGTCGGGGTGTAGTGATAGTGGATCGCCTCTGGAAGCCACGATATCCCAGAGTATGTCTCGCTGGTATCTAGTGATGCTATGTTCTAGATGAAACCTGCCCTGCTAGTCTCGCTAGAGTCCTAGTCTGGCCTCCATTGATAAGCTCCTCGTCGGCTATAAGGGCCTTTTGGACAACATCGTTCAAGGTTTGAGGCATCAAAATCCTAACCTTTGCATGCAGACTACTGTTAAGGCCGAACACAAACCTATTAACCTTAAGTTTCTCTGTGTTAAGGTGTGGAGCATACTCGAGCATATCCATAAAACGGGCCTCGTACTCAGGCACCGTACGACCTCCCTGTCGTAAGGTTTTGAACTCATTGAGCTGACGCTCGATGAATTCCTCTTAAAGGTACCTCTCTTGGAACCGTTCCTCGAACAGTTCCCATGACATGTCTTCGACGACCATGTTCAGTTGCGGTAAGAGTGTCTTCCACCATAGAAGAGTGCTCCCCTTCAGTTGAAAGACTGCCATGCAGACCTTCATGTTGAAGGTATAATCGCGAAGTGCGAAGCACATCGCCATGTTCTCCAAGCATTCCTCGATGGATGTGTCATCCAAGGCACCCAAGAACTCGGGAAATTTGACCTTCTCAAGTTCACGATGAATGCTACCAGTAACGACTGTTGCGCGCGGCGGAACCTCAGTGGGCACCGACGCTCTGGCCTCATCTCTGTCCAAACTGCTGATAAGTGCCTCAGACATGCACTGAAAGGATCTCATCATTCCGACTACATAGCCAACTGCTATCTGTTCCTGTCTGAGAACCTGCTCATCTCCCCGAGGGTTAGACCCCTCAGGTCTGGATGCTACTGGAGGCGTCGTTCCTCCTCCCCTAGCACCCCGTCGTCTACCTCCGCAACATCCTCTAACCATTATTACCTTCACACACACAATACAATTGATCAACAACAGTATAATTAAATCATGTCAACGAAAGCCGTAGCGATCCCAAGTCATGGGTTGAACCCTCTTTGATACCATATGTAATGATCCTCCTCAATACTACGACAAACGTCTTACAACAAGTGCAATTTTTTTTTCTTTTTCTTTTAAGGTGTGTGTGTGCGCGTGTACAAGGAAAATAAACACATTTGACTCTGCGTCGCCACCCGACAACGAACAAGACACACACCACGATGAACGCAACAAGATGACCTAAGACGCACATCAAGTAACTGCATGCATTTAATGACAATCAATCGACAAATAAGTAATACCGACTACCCACCCATCCTACCCTACAATGGTTAGGACCTCCAAGATACATAAGCAATGCTCAAGCCCAGGTTCCCATCGATTTCAACCATTTAAGGTCTTAGGGATGACAACTATTCTGAGGAACATAGAGGTGTTTACATCCCTCCCGACACAAGAAGACAAACCACACAGAAGGTTTACCAACCAAGTACAACATTATCTAAATGAACAACAACCCTCATTTACTAAATCAGAATAATTTATTGTACTTAATTCAAGGACATTGCACCACATATGTTTATAAATAACAGTAAAACTTACAATAATGCTGCCATAAAATAATAAACATAGTACATTTATATCACATTAACTTTGCAAAAATAACAATCTCATTACATCTTATGTGTTATCCCTAACAATAAAACTACAATATCATTACCATAAAATGACAACACCATTACATTTTAAGTTACAATAACTTTGCAAGAATAACAATCACATTACAAGACAATGGAAATTAATATAGCAAGTACAATAATAATCATGACATTAACACAACTTATTCCAACCTTCATTACGAGCCTTGCAATGCATGTCTAAAGTGCATAATGACATCAAGGTGTAATCTAAATTTAGTCTTAAAACAATCTGTTGCGCTATTTTAAATCACTGTGACATCAGAGTACTAGCTCAATCAATTGCCTTAATTTGTTATCAATGTCATAAGTATTCTAATTACAAATCATGATCTAAGAATCATATAGTTATATATATAACAATATATCAAAAGGATTATTCACCCCTTAACCATCCTTACACTAATTTCCTTGTCCCAATTTATTATTATTAATAATTAATAAAAATAACACCTCATTTCTTTAAACATGTTAATCATAAAAACCTTAACCATAAAAAAAAATCTTAAGCATTCATGACCATATATAGATATTTAAATATAGATTTGGTAATACGTGTACAGATCATCCATTCTGAATGCAAATGAATCTACACTAGTGGTTCAGGTACCTTTTGACACACCTATAGCATGACAAAATAATAAAAGTCTGATTAAAGGATATTATTGACGAAATAAGGCGAAGATTGGGACAGTAACCGCACTGGGAGTGAGTATAGCGCCAAGGAAATTTCCAATTTTTTATAATTATTTTAGGTTATCCCTTTTCAAGGGCACGATTCAAGCATAAGGTAGGTATCATAGTGTGATTGTGGAATTATACAATCTTCTGCAAAAAATCTGTCGTTGTCAACCGGATAAGCATGTTTCTAGTCCATAAAAAAATTGGATAACAATTACTTACTCAAGTTAAATAATAACCCAACAACCATGTATAAATTGAACTTTTGTTGGTATGGGGAGATCTGAAAATCAAGCCAACTTAAAAGATAGATGCTAAACTTCAGTTATAGTACTCCCACACTATTACTAAAAATGTTCATAGCGAACTCTAATAACAGTGCACTTAAATCAAGTATAATTATATAGCCATTTAACAGTTGTTCAACTAAAATTTTCCTTCATTAATGATAATCACCCAAAGCAAAAAAGTAATATTAACTTAAGGGTATACCTGAACATACCCATTGTGTTAGACTTAAACATAACATAATTAATAGTAATTCATTTAAACTATTCATACAAAAAAAACATGTCCGATGGAACATCATTCTATTATGTCTGTGAGTTTTCCAAAACGTAAGGACCAGCAACCAAAAATAGAAACATATTCTCAGTCGGCATCCAGATCATAAAGGCAAGTAATTTCACATGTCAGGTAAGGTGAGGAAGGGGGTGTGTGGGCAACTGACAGCTTCAAGCGAGTTTTTGGAGAGTAAAAAAAAACGCGA
>JZKD02S1722464.1:91813-122213 GCA_000966675.3 Picea glauca
GAGACTGTTAGAGGGTTAGTCATTAAAAATTAATTAATTAATGATTTATGAATTAGGTCAGTCTCAAAATTCTATAAAAGGAGGGGAAAGGAAGGAAGAAGGGGGGACGGTTAGCATAACATTACGCTGCTGAGTTGTGGCTTGACGGATTGCTTGTGAGGAGTTGGGTATATCTCAGCTGTGTTTGGAGTGGTAGCTCAGCCGTGGAGGCGAGCTGAGACGCTAGTCTATCTTTGGTTCTTGTGTGGCCCCTTTGCGGCTCGGGGGGCTAAGGGGGAAGCAGAGTACCCCTAGCGTTTGACTGGGAGGTACCAATGAGCTTTCTTTGGTCGGAAAGCAGAAGCGGCACAGAGTGAGGGAAGAGGCACAGCGCAAGGGACGTCTCCGAAGCGGGTGAGTGGCAACAGTATGATTTTAATGGTGAAGTAGAAAGCAGTTTTATATTCGGCAAAATTATTGTTATTGGTAATAATATGATGAGTTTGGTTGGCATTATGGTTTGAAATTTTGTTCCGCAATGATATTGTAGAGTTTGTTTATATTCTGATCATGTGTCACCTTAGTTATGATGTCATGTGTTTTGCATTGATATGAATTTGGTGATGTGGTTAATTTCTTATTTGTTAAAAAGAAAAGAAATTTTTTTTTCCTATTGAACTTCGCTATTCATAGACATAACGAAGGGGTCGTTACAGTTAGTTCCCATATTTTTCCATAAGGTCCTCTAAAAGTTCCCTATGAGCTTTGTATCTCGGCCTGAAACTATACTCCTTGGAAAACCGTGAAGTCGAACGACTTCTTTGAAAAACAGGTTCGCAATGTGAGTTGCGTCACTGGTCTTCTGACATGGAATGAAGTGTTCCATCTTGGAAAATCTATCCACCACCACAAATATTGAGTCAAAACCTCGTTGTGTTCTTGGCAACCCCAATATGAAATCCATGCTGATTTCATCCCATGGCCTTTCTGGTATGGGCAATGGTTGATAAAACCCTGCATTCTATCTTCTTCCCTTTGAATGCTAGAAAATTCTGCATCTGTCCATGAATATCTTGACGTCTACTCGCATTCCCAGCCAAAAATATGACTCATTCAAATTTGTGAATGTCTTGTCGTGACCAAATTGTCCTGCTAATCCTCCACTCTATTTCTCCTTCAACAAATTCTCCCTCATGGAGCATTTCAGAATACACAACTGATTACCTTTAAACAATAATCCTTCCTGGATCATGTATTCTACCCATTGGCTTCTATCCCTGAGAATTGGATTCTCATCTGCTTCATACGCCTCTTTAAAGTCCTGATCATCTACGTACATGTCCCTGAGGTCATCAAAACCCAATGTTTTGACTTTGAACTCCTGCAATAGCAAACACTTCCTGCTCAAAGCATCAACAACTTTGTTAGCAGTACCAGAAATATGTTTAATCACAAAAGTGAAATTCTACATGTACTCAACCCATTTGACATGTCTCTGATTCAACTTTTCCTATTGAGTCATAAACTGCAGTGCATGATTGTCACTGTACAAGACAAACTCTTTCGGAATGAAGTAATGCCTCGATTTCTTCAATGCCTGGATAATAGCATAAAACTCCTTGTCATATGTGGAGTACTTCACCTTCTCTTCATTCATCTTCTCACTGAAGTATGCTATCGACCTGTCATCTTAACTCAAGACTTCCCCTATTGCAAATCCACTTGCATCGCATTTCACTTGAAATGTCTTTTGGAAATCCGGGTACACCAGAACTGGTTGTTCCGTAATCTTCCTCTTTAACAAATTAAAACCCTTTTCAACCTCTTCTGTCCAGTGAAAAGACTTATGTGTTTTATTCACTGTGTCCATCATTGGTGCACTAATTCCACTAAAATTCCTAATGAACTTTCGGTAAAACTATCCAATCCGTGAAAACTTCTCATCTCAAAGATATTCTTCAGTGATGGCCAATTCTTGATTACTTCTACCTTATCTGGATCCATCCTCAACTCATCTGCAAAAATAAAAAATCCCAAGTAGATGAGCTCTGTCTTCATGAATGAGGATTTCTTCATATTTATCAACAACTTCTCTTGCTGTAATCTCTGCATAATTGTAGCCAAATGCTTCAGATGTTTTGCCATTGTTTTACTGAAAACTAGTATGTCATCTAAATAGAAAATGACAAATTTTCCGATGAACTCCCTTAGGACTTCGTTCATCAACCTCATGAAGGTACTCGATGCATTTGTTAAGACAAATGGCATAACAAGACATTCATACAACCCTTCATTGGTTTTGAATGTTGTCTTTCATTCATCACCTTTGCTCATGCGGATTTGATGATAACCTCTTTTCAAATCAATCTTTGAAAAATACTTTGGTCCACTCAAGCAATCCATCAGATCATCCATCCTTGGAAATGGAAATCTGTACCTGATGGTTATATTGTTAATCGCCCTCGAGTCAATACACATCCTCCAGCCTTAGTCTTTCTTTGGATTGCGTACTATTGGAACAACACACAGACTCAAGCTTTCTCTAACCAAGCCTTTATCCAACAACTCCTAGACCTATCTTTTGACCTCTTCATTTTCTTGCGACGTCAATCTGTACACGGCCTTATTTGGAAAACTAGCTCCTGGTATGAGATCAATATGATAACTCACACTTCTGATCGATGGTAATGAAGGAGGTAATTCGTCCACTACTATGTCAGCGAACTCTTCCAGCAGTTCCTGAACCTCTTCTGGTAAATCATTCATTCTTGTGCTGGTCAAAACAATCTTCGGTTTCCTGACCACAATGAACTATGGATCCTCCTTCTTCTTAACCTCTGTAAGAAGTTCCTTCCCACTCATGATAAGTACAGTGTTGCTTATTTCAGGCTTCACCTTCTTATCCTTGCTTGGAAGTAACATGTGTGTTCTCCCATTCTTCTCTAGGGTGTATGTGTTCATTCTCCCATCATGAATCACATTCCTGTCATATTTCCATGGTCTACCTAGAAATAGATGACAAACATCCATATGAATGACATCACATAATATCTTATCATTATATCCTCCTATCTTAAATTCAACTAAACACTGTTTAGTTACAATTACCTGATGTCCTTTTTGTAGCCATGAAACTCTGTATGGGCTTGGATGATCAATCGTCTCCAGCTCCAACTTTTCTACCATATCTGTCAAAACAAGATTATCCATGTTACCACTGTCCATAATGACCTTGCATACCCTGTCCTTGGTTTTGCAAGAAGTTTTGAAAAGTCTCGTTCTTTGGAATGAACTCTCCACCTCCTTCTCTGGTGTCGAAAGAGATTTTTGCATCATCAACGATCTCCCACCTTTAGCATTTTCTTCCTCAACATCCCACCTCTGTGCTTCGGCGATGTGAGATTCTCCACTCTCCTTATTTTTATATGGACGCTTGTAAGACTTGTTCCTATTCTTTCCACATGTGAAGCATTTTATCATTCCACCTCTTCCTCTTCCTCTAACTCTAGTACGAGGAAAAGTATTGTTATCAGCATAATCTCCTCTCTGCTCAGTATGCTTCCCTCTCTGTTCAACATATGTTACCCGCTGTGAGGTTCCACCTCTCTCAGTTCGAGTCTGAGTTTCCTTCCAGTCCTCCTTGGGCTTCTGATATTTATCCCAGGCAATTGATTTACCTCTGGGTTGAATTCTACCTCGGCCTCTCTGACCCTGCTTTCGGCTCAACTTCTCTTCCTCTTTCAGATCCATCTGATAAGCATCTTCCATCGTTTGGATGGTTACCATGCTCATCTCATCCTGGATTTCGTATCTCAGGCCATTCAGGTATCTGGAAACTTTTTAATCATCGCTCTCCCGATGACCTGCCCTGATGTTCAGCTTGTAGAATTCTTCAGTGTATTCTTTCACTGTCATCAGCTTTTGTCTCAGGTTCTGCATTCTCCTAAAAAAAGTGATCTGGTAGTCTCTGGGGATGAATTTCACCTTGATCTTCATGATCATTTTGTCCCAGCTCTTGATCTTATGCTTGCCTTTGCATCATCTATCAGCTTGTAGTTCATCCCACCACAATGATGCATGTCCCTTCAATCTTGTGACAACATGCTTAACTTTCTTGTCTTCTTCGACATTATCATAGTCAAAGTATCTATCCAGAGCTCTAATCCAGTCTAGAAGCTCATCTGCATCCAAGTTTCCCTCATAAACTGGAATGCCCATCTTTTCTCTTGCACCCATTCTTGCAATAGCTCTAATCAAGCGTTCATCTGTTGCATCTTTAGCAACAACTTCTTCTTCATGTTCAACTTCAACTTTTCTTTCAAAATCACTAAGATCCCCATCACTGACTCTACGCCTCTATGTTGTCTCCATGTCTTCGAGTCTGGCTCATAAATCACACATTTCTCTTTCCATGGCTAGATCAGTCATTTTCTTACCTCTTCTTCTCGACATTTCCCTCTCCTCTGGTGGATCAAGTGTTTGTCTATCCCTTCTTCTTGGCAACATGGTGAATTATCCTCTTCTTTGCTACAAAAAGAAAAGAACCTTTCTGTGCTCTAATACCAAACTTGATGTCACACACTCCCTCCACAACCCATAGGTCGAAAGGTCCACATCAACACATGATCTTTCCCTTAGCACTGGCCCGAAGAACTCTAAAATTCTCTCCTATTTCCCTATCAAGAAATCTACACCCACAACAAACTTTTATGGGATCCCCTTTTTGCACTTGGGATATTGGACTTTGCACCTTCGTGAATCCAATGGTCGAGCATTAGCCTCTCGAATACCCGAAACATGAAATAGTCAACGCTGACCTTTTCTCTTTCGTTTTCGGGATTTTCCTTATTGCAATTTTGGCAGTTGTGGTGTCAAGAAACTTGTCTCCATGATTCCCGAAACCTGATTTTCTGAAATTCTGATGCACTCACAAAGTTGACCTTTCAATGCCCCCTTACTCCATCAGGACTTTGGACTTTGTGATATCATGAATCCTAATCAAAGAATTCAGAAATTCACTCCACAAAACTCCGAAATGGTCAATGGAGTTTGATTCCATGTCAATAGTGCACCACCTATCCTCCTCATTGACTTCTATGTGGCCCACACAATCCCTTTAAATTTTGGGATGTCTCATTTCGAAATATCGCGATTCCCGTTGCAAGGTTTACTGGACTTCCACCCATGAAAACCCGATACAAGGATCCGCGTGTAAATCCAATGGCCCCTCATGGCTTGGATCTACGGTCCTACTCCTCTTGAGCTTAGAACCTTTCGACGTCGTCACCGTAACTCCCCTGCTTCTCTGTGAGATCTGACGGATCATGGGATTTCGTAGTTTCTCCTCAGAGAACTTCGACCGTCCATTCTTCCTTTGAAAGTCTCCCCTCTGAAATCTGACGTTGCTACACTTTCCTTCAACCACTTCGAAGGCTTCAAATCCTTCTGAACGTTTTCCAACTCTGAACCTTTCAAAAAATCCCTGCTCGCACTCCTTCCGACAAATTTTCAAACACTTTCAAGTACTTGAATCCCTTCAACCCTGCGCACTCTTGCAACAACAGTCTCTAAATTATTTTCTTAGGCTCGCAATCCTAAGACTTCACTCAGCCTGCGCACTCCGTGCACGACTCCTGTGCCCAACTGTACTTTTGCGGAAATGAGAACAAAAGCTATCTCTCCCGAGATTTCATAGACAAACCCCTGAACACCTTGTCGACACATTCCTTGCAGACAACTCAACTGCACTCCTTGCAGGAACTCTTTCTCAGATAGAGAAACAATTGAAACTCATTTCCTTACCCTTTCCTCTCAGATTTCAAACATTCAATAAGAAATCATTCATACATATCATAAAAGCAATTGCATGACAGAAAGAGTAAAACATTCATGAGCATAACATTAAAGATGCATACACAGAGAATATATGAACACCATGACTTTGAATCACAACTTTCTTTGTATTAATTCAGAACTTTTGTACATGGAGTCTGCTACACAACTCTCTACTTCTCTCCTATGTTATTCACACACACACTAATGTTACAATACACATAATGAGGGTGTCTATATCCCGTTTCCCTCTTGCGCTCTAAAACTGTCTAATCTAGAATTGAATTCTATCTACTTTACATTAACTACCATAAATGCCTTCTATCTATTAAGGTCGAGAGCGAGTTTCTCAAGGTCCGTTTACATTATACAAGTGTGCTCCTTATTAATTATCTTATTTAAGATGGTGCATCAATTTCAAGGTAATTTCAAAATTTGTGTTGGTGCTTGTCTAGTTGTCTTTTGCTCCTGCACTGGCTTGCTTGAGATGCTCCTGCATCACAACCTACAACCTCTCATTCCCCATATTCATGTCCCACCCTAGGAAGTATGCCCCTTCTCTAATCTATATTCCTTTGACTGCCCACTTCCCTTATAGGGATTCAACAATAGGCCGGACAAGAATTCTCTGAGCACTATAGATTTAGTTGGGATCCCTCTGGGAAAGCACTTCCCCATCAACCTATCTCACCTGGAGAGAGTTTCTTGCAGGCCTGACAACCTCCTTCTTCATTCCATGAGCCTAAAAACCCACCTCTTCAAACCATAGGCCTAACAACCTGCTTCTTCAATCCAACTTATAAATCAATTCCCGAAAAGGTGATGGAAACAACAAATCTCAGTATGGGACATATGATGTCAGCAAGACACACTCAGTCAAGGAGCTACGTGTATGAAATGGCCAACAATTAAGACACAACATGGTTGAGGAAGTTATAGGGTGTGTGTTTGTTCAAAGGTCAATGATGGAGATGATGGATTAGTACGTGAGTAAGTGGGTGAATCGGGTATGGTAGCAAACTTGCGAGTAGGAAAGGGTCACGAGAATGGCAATGAGGAACCCCCAATGAGATGGATTTCCCAACTATAAACTACATGCACCCAGATTGACATATGTATTCCTTAAGCTGCATGAGTTCCACTTACCACTCGTTCCCTTTCCCAGGAACTTGGGACAACACCTATCATGTCCACCTTAGCCTTTAACAAATAATAATAATATATTATTCCCTTAGATATAATCCCTCTAGCTTATCCCCCAAGCATTGACACTTAGCCCCCTCCCTTACCCTACCTGGTGGAGCTTAGTCCCTCATAACTCTTTCTTCGTGGTCAGTATACATGCAACAATGTGATTTTATTAATGATATGTGTATTTATATATACAAAAATCAGGCTCATGGCCTTAAGAATCTAGGCTCTCCGGCCTAATAAACATATAAGTATTCATCTTATAAACACTTGGCTCACCAGCCTAAAAACATAATTACAATTCAATAGGCCTCGACCTTGGGGTGTTACAGTGAAGAACCCCACCTACGGAAAAATTTTCCATGCTTAAACCCATCAATCAAAACTTTAGTCCACAATCTTCAAGAGGCTTCAATAGTTGGATATATTGGTGGAAGCATTCATAAGATCAATGCAGCTTTGGATGGAATGCAAGGAAATCATCAATCCACTATTGTGGAAGTTGAAGGTAAAATTTATAACAACAATGTATCTATACTAATTGAGTCAGGATCTAGTTTAAGTTATATTACTCCAACCTTAGTAGAATCAAACAAGTTAAAGAAAGGTAACATAATGTGTTTCTGATCGTGAACTCAATATAAGTTCTCAGAATACAAAGTTAAATATGAACGTGTTACCTTTTGGGTTGTATGACATAATTGTTGGAATGGACTTGTTATAAAGGCATAAAGTGATACTGAACTATTATGAAAACACATTTTTGTACAAGGATGGAAATAATACAGCGAGAACACTACATGGAATTAGAAAACCAATTTATGTTAGACAAATATTAGCAATGCAATTCAATAAATATATTAATAAGGGTTGCAAAGTATATGTTATTCAAGAAACTAACCTTTTGGAAAAATAAAACAAACTAAGTTTGGAAGACTTTGTAGCCCTTCAGATATTTAAAGATGTATTCATAGAAGATATACCAAAACTACATCCAAGGAGGGAAATATATTTCTCTATTGATCTATTATCTGGATCTGCCCCAGTATCAAAGGTACCTTATAGAATGAGTGTTCCTAAACTAATAGAATTGAAAATTTAGTTACATGAACTATTAGATAAAGAATACAACAAACAAAGTGTTTCACCATGGGGAGCACCAATTTTGTTTGTTAAAAAGAGAGATGGAATGCTAATATTGTGTATTGACTATTGTCAATTGAATAAAATGACGATTAAAAACAAATACCCTTTACCTAGAATCAATGATCTCTTTGACCAGGTTGGAGGAGAAAAAATATTCTCTAAGATAGACTTGAGATCTAGTTATCACCAAGTCGGGATAAAGGATGAATACATAACAAAACAACATTTATAACACATTACAGACATTATGAATTTGTAGTGATTCTATTTGGAATTACTAATGCACCCACAACTTTTATGTGCTTGATGAATAATATATTCAACCAATATTTGAATAAATTCATACTAATATTTATCGATGATATACTAATCTATTAAAAAATTGAATAAGAACATGAACAACATTTTAAAATAATATTAAAGACTCTAAGAGAACATAAATTGTATGCTAAGTTTGATAAATTGATTTTTACCAAAGGAAGATACAATATCTAGGTCATGTAATATCGGAAGACGGTATTGCAATAGACCCTAAAAAGGTTAGATCCATTATGGAATGGCCTATTCCTAAATACCTATAAGACATAATATCATTCATGGGGATTATCGACTATTACCAGAGGTTTACCGAAGGATTTTCCAAAATCGCCTATCTTATTACATCACTGCAGAAAAGAGAATGAAATTTAATTGGTCTAAAAAATGCCAAGACAATTTTGATAAACTGAAAGGACCATTAAATACAATGCAATTCCTTAATGTGGTAGACCCACATAAATTTATGGGGTCGCTTCTACGACTCAATCACTAGCACTGAAAACCATCTTTAGATTAGATGGTGCAGTGTTTTGATGATCCCTAACCTATTGACCAAAACCTTTGTATTCATTATTTCTTTCATCCAAACTCCTCTCTTATATATTGATGGTATTCATGAACTTGTTTTTGGATCTCTTATTTATGGAAATAATATTATCTATGGTGTCATTATCCCTACCCTTTCAACTGTTAGTTTGCACTTATATCCCATATGGGAAGTAAGTTTCATCGATGAATGGCTATACAATGGGGGTCCATACGAGCTAATCATTCTACACATTCTATTAGGCATATCTTGCTATGTGGGTCATGAGTGGGAGCTAATATTCCATCTAGGTATTCATCCTTCGATTGTTGTTTCATACTCAACTCTTGTTGCAGTTTGTACTGTCGTTTTCTTGATCTACCGTATCGATCAAGGAAGCTTATTTGATGGTATGCCTCTAGGAATCTCTAGTACTTTCAAATTCATTATTGTATTATAGACTGAGTTGTGACGACACCTTTGTTATGACAACAAGTGATGCAACAAGTGCAACTTTTTTTTTTGTTTTTTAAGCAGGAAGGAAACAATGACAACTGTCAAGAAACACAACTGGATGACGAACACAATGCATGAAGATCAGGAAAAATACAACATGACAGGGCACACTAGCACATCATTCATCTGGACGAACATGTGATAGTCAATAGATAAATAAAAATGACTACGCACCGAACACCACCAACAAAGACTACAAGCTTAGGGACAACGTCAACAACCTGACACATCCGCATCGACAACCAGTCACTAGCAACCCCTACGGTGCATAAACCAACCACATTAAGGCATTACAGAACCAAATACCTACATCAATCATAACAAACAAACACTCACATCGGGAAGCACCAGTCTCTGCCCAGGTTATCATTTGTGCCTATCCATTAGGGCGTGCAATGATTCCCTCATCAGAAATCATGCCTTCATGGGGAAACAGGCGAGACTATAACCAAGGCATAGGATAACCCAATCAACCCTAATTCATGACACGATCCAATGCCAGAAGTCCCAACTTAAACGGTCAATTAATAAACGCCAACGATGAACAAAACACTTAAACCACCAACTGAAAAATGAAGCAGGTTAACTATGTTTGATACAAATAATTTGCACAAAGAACCAGATAGCCTTCTTTATTCTTCCAAGGTAGTCACTTGGGGTCTGACGATAGATAACCATCCACCATTAAAATCCAACCCGAAGAAAATAATGTAAATCTATCCACTAACATAACCGCATAAACCCAGTAATAGAACATCGCCCAAGTGATTAGTTGATGTAACCAATAATCAATTAAAATTCAATTAAAACATATTATAGTATCTTTCAGCCTTCCAATCAAATGTTTAATGATCGATAAACCAACTATACTTAACTTCAATTTTAAAATTCAACCCTTTACAATATGACATGAACGAAGCATCTTAAAATGAATAAAATATCATTTTACATTCCAAGTATTATCTAAGGTAACAATGCTTACCTATCAACCTTGGTATTTAACCCTTGCAACATCTGCAACCCAAATAGCATTCAATGATGCATCTCGCCTCATCTGACTGCAAAATATATACATATGATCCATCGACATGAATCAATGTAGTGGTGAAGGAACTTAATTAGCCAAAGGGGTTGTGCAAATCCTAAGCACCTTTTTAAACACTTTTAATCAAAGATTGTAAACAGTTAAGAATCTTGGGAAGAAATCTACAATCTACAAAGAAGATTGCATTGGTCCAAAATCTGTAATATGAAATTTAAGTGAGGGGTAAGGTAAGCCTTTCATCTATCCACTAGAATTGTTGTCATTCTTTAATGCTATTAGAAGGAATATTTCAATAAGGTGCTACAATTCAATGATCAACACATTCCTGTGTAGTAATAATTTAGAATTTGAAAGGCAATAAATATGTGTGGTAATGAATGAAATTTAAGGTAGTAACAAATTCGGTGAGGTATTAAATGGAAATCAAAGCTAGACCGTACAAATAGCAATACTGGCAGTGCCACACTTGGATTCTCAGTGCCCTGCTAAAAATGCGTTAGCTATGAATGAGGATAAATCCTACACATGAAAACGTAATAAGAAACAAAAAATTGTTCATCTCAACGTGAAACAACAAACATAATTCTGCTAGATGTCACACTGTAATGCATTAATTAGCCAATTCCATGAACAAGAGTTCGTTGAGGGAAGTCGCTAATCCTCAAGGTGTTATACAACAATGAGGAGGATCCAAGGGTTAACTTCCAAGCTTCATGGAAAAACATTTCCAACCAAATGCTTGAGAAAACCAACGTGAGACAACAAGAATTGAAAATTTGTTCCTCCATTTCTTCCACAGAAATTTCTGCCACCATCCTCAAGTATTTAATACGGAAATTGGATTTAACCCTGCTAAAATTTCTAATATGATCCACTCCTCCTACCATTGAAGTGGATAAACCTAAATATTATTGCATTAGCTAAGGAAATTTCTATACAAGTTCAATATACATTTAAATTGTTAATACGCATTATAAACTACAATTTAGTACCCAATTATGAAAATAATTTTCTGGATTAAAATGGATTTAATGAAATGTGCTAAATTGAAAGTGATCAATCACAAACCGTAGAATAAGGACAGTGGAAGGAGTTTACAAATCACAGAGATTTTACTAGTCAACGTACGATTTTTTTTTTTTTTTTTAGTTTTAACCATTCAGTGCCCAGAGGTTTACCAATCGAAGGGCTAGGAGTAGCATAATAAAATCGTGGAGTGGGAACTGGTCATTACGCCATTAAATTGGTTGATTAATATTTCGGTGTAAAGCGCCAACGAAATGGCGCGTGAAATATGGGTAATGTGCTAAGTAAAATGAGTGCTTACTTGGTAAAAATGCCAAGAAAATCACATGCATATCATCCAAAAACACACCTTCATAATTAAATTTGTAGACATGTAGAGATTCGTTGTCCTTCCATGGTAAAAATGCAGGCTTTCAAGGTATCCATGAGCTATCCAACCAAAATCAACAGATTTCTATCTAAAAACTGGGGAAAATGAAATACTTTAAAATGGTGGTTCTAAATGTAAGTAGCTACAAATCGTAGTAAATCACAACCACTATGTAAATCACATTCAATAAGTTATTGAAATCATAATCAAGGGTTAAGGAAGCACTGGCATTGATCCTTCAAATCATAGATATGATACCAAACAAAGGTCCGGGATATGCCAAGAAATCGTAGAGAAAAATCATAGAGACAATCAACAAAAATTCCAAGACTAATCGATCAGAGATGAATCAACAAAAATGCAAAGATACTCAATGCAATATGGCGCAAGACAAATCATTCAAAAATGGATCAAACAACGCACAGATCAGTAAGTGTAAACGGCTATGAAAGCATCCTTCATTCATCATAGATCAATAAAACCATAGGCCGGTCACAACATGTAGGGAATCAAAAGCCAAGGAAATCAATCAACAATGATCTTAAGGGTATGGGGGAAATTCAGTCATCAATTAAAATGCTAAGTCAATCATTTTCTTTACTTAATTAAACATACATAACTAAAAGCATAAATTATACTCACAATATACTATGCAGAAATAAAGGAAGCATACCATAGCCCAAGTCGCCTGCTCTGAGTTCTTGTCTCGCACGCTCCATGCAACTCCCGCTTACCGAACGATGAGACTTCACTGGTACCTCCCATCCAACGCTAGGGTTACTCTTCTTCCCCGTTAGCCCCCCCGGGCCACAAAGGGGCCACACACACTGAGCCAGAGATCAAATAGCTCACATCTCGCCTCACAAGGTGAAGCTACCACTCTTCGTCGAGCTGGGTATCCCAACTCCCACAAGCTAAGTCAGTCAAGTATAAAATTCTACAGCATAACGTTTCGCATAACCGAAGAGATCCATCATCCTCCTCCTCACTCACTTATATAGATTTTGCAAGTCATCTCTTTCCCAAATTCCCATTTAGTTTGTTGTTCAAAAATTTAATTCATACAAATCCTCCCCGTATATGTGTCACCCATCCCCTTCATTGCACCATAAATTAATTTCATTAATTAATTAATTACTCCTATTTCCCTCATCCACCTAAAAGAATTGCTAGAATCGCTCCTAGGTGTCCCCATATTCCCTTACAAGTTTTAATGACTCCCCCCCTTACTAATTTACTAGTTGAGTTTAATTTAGCAAGTTCTTAAAGGCTATATATCTTACTAAGTTAGACTTTCTGCTTTTTCCTTGCATTTCCCCCTTTTTTTATGTTTCCCTCTTTTCCCTAGTTTCCTAATTCTTTTAGATTTCCCTCTTTCCCTTTTTATTTAAAACTCAAATTGGCAGGTGTAGAAATTAACTTTTTCCCCTTTTTCCTTTTCAATTAATAAATTTTAATTAGCATAAGTGACAAACAATTACTTTCCATTTTTCCCCTTTTTTAAATTTCATCCCCCAAAAGATTTTTATAAATTAAATGAATTACTTACCCCCTTCTCGTCACATGATTAATGATGATTATCATTATTATTTATTTATTTTATTTTTTATTTTTATATAAATAGGTAAATTTGTTATCACAAGTATCACTTAGACCTAGACTTTATTTTCCTAGCCTGGGTGACATTTTATTAGGGGAAACATTTTAAATATTTCTTATCACGTTATTCATTCTAAGGCCATCTAGGTTTATCCATTTATTAATTAACAATGCGACATGCCCTTGAGGATGCACTAGGTGATCCAAGGGTCCCACTCTCCTCAACCTGTTTCCCATGCACGACGTGCCCTTCAGGACGCACTACGTGCTCCAAGGGTACCACTCGCCTCTTGACTTACTTGGTAGACATCAAAAAACCCTAGAGTCAATGCTCTTCCAGGTAATATTGTGGGAGACTAATGGCCTCTAAGGAATAAGGCCGATGCCTTACTGCGCACCCCTTATAATCATCATGAACGACTGTCCGAGTCTGCCCTCATGACATTGTGGGTCTTCTCAAACTAGGTAGTCGTTAACATACAATTCGAGCTACAGTGGGAGTGCTAGTAGGCTGTGGTAGAGCTACTTTCCACACCTCTCCCTCAACGTCTCTGGTAGTTGTGTGTGACCCCTCTACTCCACATGTGATTCTTATCGACAAGCTATTGTCAGCCTGCATCATCAACGAATCATGTCATAAATAATATTCATAATCATATCATCTAATCATATGCACAAACGTCATATATATACAACACTCAATCCCCAATAGTCCACTACCTAACTCAATCTGGACTCCAAGGGTTTCAACGATGCCTCAACATCCTCGAGGTCCAAATCCTGCACACTCAGGAGAACTGAGTCAATAGCACCTATCTAAGTCAATATAGTAAATAATGTATAATCATATCCATAATGCCTCATACTAATAATCAACGGTCAAAGGTATAATAATATGGATCTCTTGCAAGCAAGTGTCCTAAAAAATAAGTTTGCTCAGTACATGCAAGAGAAGGATGTTACATACACCCCTCTTGGTCTAAAATTCATCCCAAAGTTTCACAGTATATAAGTTCCAAAATAATGTGTATCACAGTATCATAAGTCTATCTATCCAACAAAAATGGAAACTATTGGTGCATATCATATGCGTCCTCCCAGTTCATCGAGTGTGAACTATAGTTGTCCCACTAGACCTTGACCTGATCTACTGTTCAACGTCGATGCTATCAAATGTGATGATCCAGGTGGCAGATTGGCTCAGTCATGAGAGAACCCTCATCTGACACCCACAAGGTTCTCAAGTCAAAATATGTGTAGGGTCACTAATCATAAAGTCTCCATTGGAGACGTGAAAAACATCATGCATATGAATCAATAATCAGGCAAGGCTATTCATTAGGCCACAGGCTCCTTCCTCTCCACAATCTCGAAAGGTCCCACGAACCTAGGAGAGAGTTTAATTCCCTTTCAAAACTTGATCGAAGTCCTATGTGGTTTTACCTGCAAGAAGACTCGATCGCTAACATCGTAACTACGGTCGATACGGTGCGCATCGACATAACTCTTATGTTGATCATGAGCTTCATTAATCCTTTGTATTATTTTTTGCATTTTCTCTTCCACTTCTTGGATCACTTCTGGTCCCACCAGGACCCTATCCTCAAGTCGATACCAACTCAAAGGCATCTGACATGGTCGCCTGTAAAGAAAACCTGAAAAGCGCCATCTTAATGGTACTTTGGTAACTGTTGTTATAAGCGAATTCTACCAGTGGAAATAATTCTTCCCATCGCTTTTGTTGGTCCATCACGTACATGTGCAACATGTCCTCTGAGGTTTTGTTCATTTGTTCGGTCTACCCCTTAGTCTCTCGGTGATACACAGTACTAAAGTTAAGATGGGTTCTCAAGGCCTCTTGGAAGCTAGTTTGAAATCATCCAGTAAACATTGATCCTCGATTGGATATAATCCTCTTAATCACACCATACAACCTCACAATATCATTGATGAGAACTCTAGATATGTCAGGTGCTTGATACGTCATACACATAGGTATAAAATGAGCACTCTTCATCAGAGTGTCGACTAATACAAAAATCGAGTTGTGTCTCCTTGCCATCAATGGAAATCCAACAATAAAATCCATCGAAATAACCTCCCATTTCGATTCCGAAATAGCGCATGGTTTTAGTAATCCCGTTGTATGTCTATGTTCAGCCTTTACCTGCTAACATTCTAGACATATGGCCACATAGTTGACTATGTCTACCTTAATTCATTTCCAGAAGAATAAGGGTTTAAGGTCTGTCGTCATCTTCGTGACTCCTGGGTGAGCCATTGTATAATTCTCTATGAGCCTCGTTAAGGATCAGGCTCCTCAACTCTTCATTTGGTGGTACATAAATCTGATTTTTAAACCTCAATAATCCATCATCATCAAATGCAAATCCTTCAAATCTGGGTACTATCATTGTGTTTTGTCTGATAAAATCCTGGACCTCTTTCTACCAGTCATCATCACACTTTAAGGTTAGAATGTTTTCACGTATATTCGTCTAAAGAGGAAACACCGAAATGATGCGTGGTCTCCGAGTCAATGCATCTGCCACTTGGTTCACTATTCCTTTTATGTAATAAATCTTGAAATCATACTCACTAAGAAATTCCGACCAATGTCATTGTCGTGCGTTTAGGTTGCTTTGCGTAAAGATGTGTTGTAGTCCACAGTGGTCCGTATTTAGTTCAAATTTTTGTCCAACTATGTAGTGTCTCCAACCCTTCAAGGCATAAACAATGGCTAACAACTCCAAATCGTGCATCACATAGTTCTCCTCATGTCTTCTCAATTTCCTCAAGATGTAAGCAATCACTCGACCATCTTGCATCAATACTCTAGCTAAAACTTCCTTGGATGCGTCAGTGAATACCAAGAAGTCCACATCCATGTCAGGGACCTTTAGTATCGGTGCCATTGTCAACATCTCTTTGAGCCTCTAAAAATATTCTATGCATTTCTCAATCCAAACAAACTTATTGTTCATATTCTGCAACTCCATAATCGGATTTGCTATCTTCAAAAATCCCTCAATGAACCGTCGATAATATCCTTCTAAACCCATGAAGCTACGGACTTCTGGGACTTTCGTCAGCGCAGACCATTCCATAATAGCCTCGACCTTTTCTAGATCCATAACGATACCTTCATTGGAGATGACATGGCCTAATTAGTGAATATTCAATTGATAAAATGAGCATTTGGACCACTTCCCATACAATTTGTGCTCTCCTAGACACTATAGTACCAAGCGCAAGTGCTCGTCATGCTCCTTCGTCATCCAAGAGTAAATCAAAATATCAGCAATGAATACTTGGATGAACTTGTCCAAGTACTTACAGAACACCCCATTCATCAAACTCATAAATACCCCTGGGGCATTTGTCAGTCCAAACGGTAAAACAATAAACTCATAATGTCCCAACCTCATTTTAAAGTGGTCTTAGGGACATCATCCTCCTTGATCTATAACTGGTTATACCCTGATCACAAAATGATCTTTGAGAACACCGACACACCCTTAATCTGATAAAAAATATCATCAATCCTTGACAGTGGATATTGATTCTTGATCATCACCTTGTTCAATGATGGTAGTCAGTGCAGAGTCTCCATGAACCATCCTTATTTTGTATGAAAATAATAGGTGTGCCCCACGGTGACACACTTGAACTTATAAGTCCCACGTCCAATAACTCCTTCAGTTTCATTCTCAACTCTTGTAACTCCGGGGTCGACATCCAATAAAGTGTTCTAGCTATCATTTCAGTCCCCGGTTTTAGGTCTATGGTAAACTCTAATTATCTCTCTAGCAACATCCCAGGTAACTCCTCCAGGAAGACGTCTGCAAACTCTCTCACCAATAAAATGTGTTCTAGACCTTCCGCTACTCCCTTTTCATTTAACGCAAGGATCACATAAATCTTACATCCCTTGCGCATGCTCTTCCATAGCTGCAAGGAAGAGATGAACCTCAAAGAAAATCCCTAGTTTTGTCCCACAATCACGCATCTGTGTCCCTCCTCATCGACCAAGCTCAGTGATTTTGTCTTACATTTGAGTATCACCTCATGCAATTCCAACCATTCCATATCGATCATGATGTCATAAGATCCTAAGATCGCGACGTATAGGTTGGCCCTAGTGACAAACTCTCTCAGGTTAAGGGTACATCCTGTAACCTTTCCTCCAACCTTCGTTTTGGCTCCCAAATCCATATCTAGGAAGCTAAACTCATCATGTTTGACTGCCTTTACCTTAATCCTTTTTAGCGTTGCACCAGAGATGAAACTCTCGGTAGCACCAGGATCTATCAAATACTAAGGGTCTATTCTGCGACGATACCCGATGTCTCGAGCACATTCGAATGGTTCTCTATCTGGCGGTTATTCACCGTTGCATGAATCCAATGGGCCTTACCCAAAACTCCCATGGTAGTGGGTCTAGCTGATCTAGATGCTCCGACCATTTCCTCTGGGAAATAATGATATTGAAGTGGCTCCCAACAATCCAACACACTTTCTTCAATCCAATATTCCTAGTACCCGAAGTAGAAGCTAAATTCTAACCATAAGGCCCAACTTGAACTTATTTACCTTAAGTTTCTAGGTAATATGATGCTGAGCATACCGAAACAGCTCCAAAATAGGCCTCGTACTCAGGCACTATGCGACTACCTGGTCCCAAGGCGTCGAACTCGTTGAGACGATGCTCAACGAATCCCTAACAAAGATACCTCTCTTGGAACCGTTCCTTGAACAGTTCCCATGATATTTCATCGATGGCCATGTTCAAATGTGACAGGAGCGTCTTTCGCCATAGAAGAGTGTTCCTCTTTAATTGAAAGACCACCATGCATACCTTCATACTAGAGGTTGTAATCACGAATCATGAAGCACAATGCCTTGCTCTACAACCGTGCCTCGATGATAAATCCATTCGCTGCACTCGTGGACTCAAGAAATGAACTCTCTCGAGTTCTTGGTGGATGCTAATGGTACTAGCTAGGGCGGGTTGTGGACCCTCAGGGGTAAAGGTTCCCTAGCCTCATCTCAGTACTGATGGTGAATCAAGTCCCTTGACATTACCTATAAGGGCCATGTTAGACCATCATCATCCCTTACAACAAGAAAATCCATCCCAAGGACTTGTTCTTCCCCTTGGGGGTTCGACTTCGAGGGTGCGAGAACTTCTAGAGGCATCACACTGCAATCCATGGCACCACATTGCGAACCTTTGAGGCATCCTGAAAATGCGATCACCACATGGACACATTAAGGTTTTAAATAATTCTATGGTTAATACTCATGGGTTTACTGCAATGGAAATCCTAGAAATCCAGAGTTGCAGGGTTGAAACCGCTCTGATACCATATGTGATGACACCATCACTACGAAAACAAGCGATGCAACAGGTGCAATTTTTTATTTTTTTTAAGAAGGAATGCAACAATGACAACTTTCAAGCAACACAACTTGATGACAAAGAAAACACATGCAGATTAGGAAAAAGACAACACAACAGGGCACACTAGCACATCATTCATATGGATGAACATGGGATAATCAATAGATAGATAAAAACGGCTACCTTCCCAACATCAACAACAATGCCTACAAGCTTAGGGACAACGTCAACAACCTGACACATTCGTGTTAACGACTAGTAACTAGCAGCCTCTACTACGCATAACCAATTGCATTAAGGCATTACAGAACAAAGTATCTACATCAATCATAACAAACAAACACCCACATTAGGAAGCACCAGACTCTGCCAAGGTTATCATTTGTGTCGATCCATCAGGGCACACAATGATTCCATCATCGGCAATCATGTTGTCATGGGGCTAAAGGGAAGACCATAACCAAGCTGCAACATAACCCAATCAACCCTAACTTATGACACGATCCAACTCCATAAGTCCCAACTTAAACGTTCAATCAATAGATGCCAACGACGAATGAAACACTTAAACCACCAATTGAAAATGACGTAGGTTAACTACGTTCGATACAAGTAATTTGCACAAAGAACAAGATATCCTTCTTGATTCTTCCAAGGTAGTCACTTGAGGTCTGACGATAGATAACCGTCCACCATTAAAATCCAACCCGAAGAAAATAATGCAAATCAATCCACTAACATAAGCGCATAAACCCAGTAATAGCACATCGCCCAAGTTATTAGTTGATGTAACCAATAATCAATTAAAATTCAATTAAAACATCTTCTAGTATCTTTCACCCTTCCAATCAAATGTTTAATGATTGATAAACCAACTATGCTTACCTTCAATTTTAAAATTCAACCCTTTACAATATGACATGAACGAAGCATCTTAAAATGAATAAAATATTGTTTTACATTCAAAGTAATATCTAGGGTAGCAATGCTTCCCTATCAACCTTGGCATTTAACCCTTGCAACATCTGTAACCCAAATAGCCTTCAATCATGTGTCTCGCCTCATCTGACTGCACAATATATACATGTGATCCATCGACAGGTATTAATGCAGTGGTGAAGCAACTTAATTAGAAAAAGGGGTTGCCCAAATCCTAAGAACCTTTTTAAAAACTTTTAATCGAAGGCTGTAAACAGTTAAGAATCTTGGGAAGAAATCTGCAATCTAGAAAGAAGACTGCATTAGTCTGAAATCTGTAATTTGAAATTTAAGCGAGAGGTAAGGTAAGCCTTTCATATATCCACTAGAATTGCTATCATGATTTAATTCTATTAGAAGGAAGATTTCACTAAGGCGTTGCAATTCAATGATCAACACATTGATGTGTAGTAATAATTTAGAATTAGAAAGGAAATAAATATATGCGTGGTAATGAATGAAATTTAAGGTAGTAACCAAGTTAGAGAGGTATTAGATGGAAATCAAAGCTAAAGTATACAACTAGCAATACTGGCAGTGCCACACTTAGATGCTCAGTTCCCTTCTAAAAAGGTGTTAGCTATGAATGAGGAGAAATCATACACAACAAAACATAATAAGAAACAAAACGTTCTTCAACTCAAAGTGAAACAACAAATGTAATGTCGCTAGACATCACATTGTAATGTGTTAATTAGCCAATACCATGAACATGAGTTCGTTGAGGGAAATCACTAATCCTGAAGGTGTTATACAACAATGAGGAGGAGCCAAGGGTTAGCCGCCAAGTGTCATGGAAAAATGTTTTCAACAAAATGCTTGAGAAAACCAATTCGAGACAACAAGAATTGAAAATCCGTTCCTCCATTTCTTGCATAGAAATTTCCGCCACCATCCTCATGTATTTAATACAGAAATTTGATTTAACCCTACTAAAATTTATAGTACGATCCACTCCTCCTACCATTGAAATGGATCAGCCTAACTATTATTGCATCAACTAAGGAAATTTCCATACAAGTTCAATATACATTTAAACTGTTAATACACAATATAAACCACAATTTAATACCCAATTGTGAAAATAATTTCCTGGATTAAAATGGATTTAATGAAATACGATAAATTCAAATCAAGCAATCGCATACCAAGGATTTTGTCATCAAAACATAGATGAAGGACAATGGAAGGAGTTTACCAATCACAAAGATGTTACCAGTCAACGTACAAGTTTTTTTTGTCTTTACCATTCAACGCACAAAGGTTTACCAATCCAAGGGATGGGAGTAGCATAATAAAATCATGGAGTGGGAACTGGGCACTAGGCCATTAAACTCTTGGAGTAAAATTTCGGTGTGAAGCACCAATGAAATGGTGTGTGAAAGCTGGGTAATGTGCCAAGTAAAATGGGTGCTTACTGGGAAAAAACGCCAAGAAAATCACAGGCATATCATCCAAAAACACACCGTCATAATTAAATTCGTAGACCTGTAGAGATTCACTGTCCTTCCATGGTAAAAGTACAGGCTTTCAAGGTATCCATGAGCTATCCAACCAAAATCAACAGATTGTTGTCTAAAAACTGGGGAAAACAAAATACTTTAAAATGGCGGTCCTAAATGTAAATCGCTGCAAATCGCGGTAAATCACAGTCAACAAGTTAATGAAATCACAGTCAAGGGTTAAGGAAGCACTAGGGTTCATCCTTAAAAACATATAGATCATACCAAACAAAGGTTCGGGATATGCCAAGAAATCACAGGGAGAAATCGCAGAGACAATCAACAAAAATGCCAAGACTAATTGATCAAAGATTAATCAACAAAAGCATAGAGATACTCAACACAAGATGACACGTGACAAATCATTCTGCAACGGATCAAACAATGCACAAATCAATAAGGGTAGATGGATGGGCAAGCATCCTTCGCTCATCATAAATCAGTAAAACCATAGGATGGTCACAACATGTAGGGAATCAAAAGCCAAGGAAATCTATCAACAACGAGCTTAGGTCTATGGGGGAAATTCAGTCATCAATTAAAATGCTAATTCAATCATTTTCTTTACCCAATTAAACATGCATAACTAAAAGTGTAAATTATACTAACAATCTACCATGCATAAATAAAGGAAGCCTACCATAGCCCAAGTCAGAACTAAAAGCGTAAATTATATTAACAATCTATCATGTAGAAATAAAGGAAGCCTATCATAGCCCAAGTCACCCACTTTGAGTTGTTGTCTCACGCGCTTCATGTAGCTCCCACTTGCCGACTGATGAGACTTCGTCGGTACCTCCCAGCCAACGCTATGGGTACACTTCTTTCTCCTTATCCCCCCGAGCCATGAAGGGGCCATGCACACTGAACCAAAGATCAGCTAGCTCCCATCTCGCCTTGCAAGATCGAGCTACCTCTTCTCACCAAGATGGGTATCCCAACTCCCACAAGCTAAGTTAGCCAAGTCTAAAATCCTGCAGCGTAACGTTACACATAACCGAAGAGATCCATCATCCTCCTCATCACTCCTTTATATACAGTTTCCAAGTCATCTCTTTCCCAAATTCCCATTTAGTTTATTGTTCAAAAATTTAATTCATACAAATCCTCCCYRTACATGTGTCACCCATCCCCTTCATTGCACCATAAATTAATTTCATTAATTAATTAATTACTCATATTTCCCTCACCCACCTAAAAGCATTCYTAGAATCACTCCTAGGKGTCCCCATATTCCCTTACAAGTTTTAATGACTYCCCCCCTACTAATTTACTAGTTGWGYTTAATTTAKAAAGTTCWTAAATGCTAGATACCTTACTAAGTTAGGCTTTCTKCTTTTTCCTTGTGTTTCCCCTTTCTTTTTATGTTTCCTGCTTTTTCCTAGTTTCCTAATTCTTTTAGATTTCCCTCTTTCCCTTTTTATTTAAATCTCAAATTGGCAGGTKTACAAATTAACTTTTTCCCSWTWTCCTTTTTAATTAATAAATTTTAATTAGCATAAGTGACAAACAATTATTTCCCTTTTTTCCCCATTTTRAATTTTATCCCCCAAAAKATTTTTATAAACTAAATGAATTACTTAKCCCCTTATCGTCACGTGATTAATGATGATTATCATTATTATTTATTTATTTTTATTTTTATTTTTATATAAATAGATAAAAAATTTATCACAAGTATCACTTAGACCTAGAATTTATTTTCCTAGGTTGGGTGACATTTTATTAGGGTAAATGTTTTAAATATTTCATATCATGTTATTCATCCTAAGGCCATCTAGGTTTATCCATTTATTAATTAAAAATGTGACGTGCTCTTCAGGACACACTAGGTGCTCCAAGGGTGCCACTTGACTGAACCTGTTTTCCATGTGCGACGTGCCCTTCAGGATGCACTACATGCTCCAAGGGTGCCACTCGCCTCTTGACTGAATTGTTAGACATCAAAAACCCTTGGAGTCAATACTCCACCAGGTGATATTGTGGGAGACTAAGGGCCTGTAAGGTATAAGGCCCCTCCCTTATTGCACGCCCCTTAGAAATATCATGACCAACTGTCGTAGTCTTCCCTCACGACATCATGGGTCTTCTCGAACTAGGTAGTCATACGTGACCCCTCTACTCCACATGTGAGTCTAGTCGAAAAGCTATCGTCAACCTGCAACATCAACGAATCATGTCATAAATAATATCCATAATCATATCATCTAATCAGATGCACAAACATCATATATATAAAATGATCAAACCCCAATAGTCCACTCCCTAACTCGATTTGGAGTCTAATGGTTTCATTGATGCCTCAGCATCCTCGAGGTCCAAATGATGCACACTCAAGAGAACCGAGTCAATAGCACCTGTCGAAGTCAATATAGTAAATAACATATAATCACATCCATAATGCCTCATAATAATAATCAACGGTCAAAGGTATAATAATTTGGATCTCTTGCAGGCAAGTGTCCTCAAAAACAAATTCGCTCATTGCGTGCAAGAGCGTGATGTTACATGAGCAAAGTATCCTTATGCATCCATTCCACATGTTGGGTGTAGTTGGAATATTCAATGACTCACAATTCAATGCTATGAATGGTTGTTTGATAACTTCTAGTTTGATTAGGAAAACTACCGAGAATCAGTCTGCAAATGCAAGTGAAAAATTTGGTTAGGAGGAAGATACTTACAATATTGTGGTTGCTCATGATTATTGCAGCCAATTGATATTCTAGAATGCTAGTTCCAACAACTCTCATTCTTTACATTTCTTCTTAGTTTCCTTCCTGTAGTAGGTATTTAGTTTTCCTCTCTAGGGATAAGCACTATGTATTTCAACCTAAATGGATTCAATTTCAACTAATCTATAGTTGACAATCAAGGTCATGTAATTAACACTTGGGTCAGTATCATTAATTGTGCTAACCTAAGTATGGGATTTATGCATGAACATAGTTCTCACAACTTTCCTCTGGATCTAATTGTTGTTGAATTTGTTTTAATAGGAGGATAATAAATACTCTAATGGATTTTTATCACGTATTTATTAAATGAACAATACCAAATCTTTTAATAAAATGAAAGGTTTTGTATTCTTCAAATGTCTGTTGTTATTCTTCATACTTATTCCCATTCCGTAAATAATGGATATGTGTAGTTCTCCTCCATCAAGTAGGAATTGAACCCATGATTTCACCAATTATGAGTTTGGTGCCTTAACCATTCAACCATGGATGTTGAATAAATATCATCAACATATTCATTCTCTAATATGACTATAGACTAAGATCTGACATTGGGTAGTTCGGGACCCAATCATATTCTTTCTCTCATATTTGATTCATGTCAAGTATTACCAATAGACATTTGAGAGAGGTCCGTGACTGAATTGGTTGGGAATTAGTCATTGATATTGCTTTGATCCCCTACCATAGGTTGTTGAACCACCTACAAACATTAGGTCATTTTTTCTTCTTGGAAGAAATGAATGTAGATAGATACAATTGGTTTATTTTTCTAGGGTACACCTAGAAAAGTGGCCCAATGAAGTGGATTGTGAATCCACCATGTGTGGGTTCAATTCTCACCCTTCGACCATAAAATAAGAGAAAAAAATGTATTGGATTTGATTCAATGTCATTTTCATATTTCTGTGAAATAAATTCTATCCATGTGTTATAATGGTATTTGGTTGGATCGAACGAGATTTATAATTACATGAAATCAATATTATATAATATATCGATTAGATTCATTGGGATGGAAAAAAGGGGTAAAAATAAATGAAAAAAAAGAATATCCTGGATAGTGAAATAGGAAGAGATATATGGTTATCAATTTCTATGCAATCCATGGTTTGAATCCAATTTGGTGAAATTTTTAATTCAAATCATTTCACATCGGGAGCACCTTATAAATCTCTTTGAACCTAGAATTCTTAGTACATTTCTTTTATGTGATTTATGTAAAAGAAATCCATATTTTTTGGTCAAAGGTATAGTAGTACTTGCAATATCAGTCCTGATATATCACTTCAATCATAATAGTAGTATAATTGATAGAAAAGAAGTCTATTTGATGAAACTATTTCCTACACATATAAATATTATGGAACTTGGAAATGAAACATCAGAAGAATATTTAAAAACTTCCACTAAAATTTGGTTGATACTTATCCATCTTTTCTTGTCTTTCGAATCAAAATAATCTTACAATCGATTCATAGAGAATTTGATCTAATTAGTTTCAATTCAGGATATGATAGGAACATGAACAAGAAAGTTGATATGATCTAGAAGAATCAACGACTCATCGAAAATTATACAAATATGTAAGAGAGAGATATCAATTCAAAGATCAATTTGATTATGAATTCACCCGAAAATGAGAATTGGGAAGCTGAAAAAGATCTTTGTAAAGATCCATTCACAATAAATAAAACAAATATTGAGTCACGAAGAGAAAGATAAATTGTTTATTCTCTTTCTTTTATTGAAAGATAACAAAGAAAAATAGAATAATATGTGTCATCCAAGTGTTTATCAAAATATTCTCCAATCTCTTGGGAGAAAGAGTTATTTACAAAAGATCAAAGATATAAGAAAGGGAATTAATTTCCTTTGGAAAGGAAAAGATTCATTGAGAATTTTACAAAATCAATTTGTTATTATTATTTTTACATATTTCCAATAGATGAACCATGTATGGGTGGTCCTAGCGCTACTAAGAATCCCATTGAAGATTTCAGCTTATCCAAAAGGTTATCTAAAAGGAAACAATATGTTTTTTTCCCAAGATTTAACTGACTCAAAATTTTATTCATTAATTAATATGATAGTTGAGCTATGGAAGATCAAAACATATTTTGAAATTTAAAATCCTTCCTCAAATTGTGTTATTTCTTTAGACAGTAGATCTGATATTTTTAAAAAGACAAGTTATATGCATTGATCGAGATGTACTCGACCTATAAAGAGGAATTTGACTTTTCCTTGGAATCCGTCTTATGCATTCTGTGATCAAAGAAAAGGAAAATACATATTGCACAAAAAAAATTGATCGAAAATAACAAAAACATCTTCTAGAAATGATAGATCAATTCACTTTATCAATAACGAAGCCTACTCAATTTCATGATCAAATTTAATTTGATATTATTTATCACATGAATCCATTATATGAATTCAACAATAATGGATCATTAACATCATATCGGATCTTCAACCATATAGATAAATTGAAGAATCAATCTTTATGGGTCCTAATCAATATTACTAATACAGAAGATGAATATTTAAATCAAATAATCGATAACAAAAATGATGCGGTGAATTTTTTTTGTATTAATATATCACTTGTACAGATCCTTCAATTTACTAATTCGATTGAATCCATTCATTTGTGAAAATATGTATATTTCCTCGATCGAAGAGCTTTCTACAATGCCTTTAACAAAATAAAAAAGTCAATTTGGAAAGAGATTTTTTCCATCCTTTTTCAATAGATCTGATTCACAAGGAAACAACCTCGATCAATACATAATTTTTTTTTTTTCAAACTTGATCTTATTAAGATGATTTACTATCTAAAATTTTTCCCAATAAGAACCGAGAAATGTTTCATCATATTCAAGATTTTTTTGTATCCGAAATTTTCAAAAACATAATTGGAAATAAAGGCATGGATGAGTGAAGTACCCTTTCTAATTCAACTAAAGAGGAACATAATATTCTACCATCGTCATGTTTTAATGAAACTGTTATGAAACATGAAATGTATAGGATCTCTCAAATAGATAATATTTTTTCAAAATGGCATTTGTTCCGAACATATATTCCATGGATTTTTACCTCTCCATGGTGTAAATATATTGAAAAAATGCTTTTAGATACTCCTCCAGAGATATTACTAAATGGAAGTATTCAATTTGTATATGTTTTGCAAGATATTAAGCGTAAAATTATGCAATTGAATATATTGTGGGAAATTTCTCATCCATTATGGGAACCTATGCAATGTAAATTGAGAACGAATCATTTGAAATTGAGTTTACATTCATAATATCCATTTTGAATAAGTTTTTTTTTTCTAAGGAATCCTTCAAATGAGTTTTAATATTTCGACAAGGATTGTTTCATGAAGGAAATTGATTGTTTCATAAAGGAAACTAATGATCGAAAGAAAGTCATCATTTTCATTCATATGGGCACATATGAGATTATTAAATGCTTGGAGGTATGAATATGGGATTCTTATCCCTTTTTTGTTCCTTTGGTATTATTCTCTTCAATATTAGAAAGCGTTTTCCTTAACCTTTATCAATTTAAAGGTAGACCTTGAAATCATCAAATATTTAAAGGATTCGTCATACATGATAGATTTACAAAAGCTAATTAATCCTTCCACACATAATCTCTTGTTCTCTGATATAGGGGACACATCCAAATTTTATTTTATGAAGAGGAAGATGAATAATAGAAAACTTAATTAGTCTATAACTATAATAAGAGAATTGAACAAATTGTGTTCTAGCATGGATATCTCTAAAAAAAGAGATAAAATTATTAGTTCATCTTCTAATGATGGAGAAAAATAGTTTTCAATTTGAATCGAATTAGAATTACAGTCATAATTTCCTCAAGAAAGAATTTGGTTATCAAATAATTGGACAGTAAAGACTTATTTAATTATGATATTTGGTGTACACTTATCAAAATGATTTAATGAATTATGAGTTTGATCAATTTTGTTGAGAAGAAAGATGGGTATTCCTTTGTTTTCATTAGAATATTACCTCTTCACAAATATGGTGTCGAACAAACCCCCCATTTCATTGAACCCATTTCACACTCCACTCAAGATCATTACTTTCCAAAAGGATTTTATTGATAGATCCTACGAGAACTAACCGATCCTATTTGGTCAAAATTCTAGCAGTAGACCCTTATGTTCCTTTAATCAAAATATCTCTGAACAATTTCTTGTATGGTGAGTATTTCAATTACCTTGATAGTGGAAGTATAAATATTGAATTTGGGAAATTAGTGAAAGAAAAAATGGAACAATTCAATATTACCTTCAAATTGGAAAAACAATTGTCTCCTTGATTTTGACTTAATTGACTCTTTCCTTGGTTTGTTTGTGAACCATCTCTCTATAGATGATGAAAACTATTCTATTAGAAATATTCTTGTTCTTTCTTCGACTCATGTCTCCCCAAAAGTGGATCCATCCCCAATAGCTCCAAATTGATTAGATAGATCGATCAATATTTGAATACTTGGTATCCCACTACAACAAAGGGAATTTTCTATTCTTTTATATGTAGCAAAGGGTTCTAATCGAAAAAAGAGTTGTCCTTTTCTGATGAATTTGGATCTAGAACCATAAATTATGATGCATGAGATCTAGCAACACTAGCCAACAAAGTGTTAATAATGAGCATCACTAGAAATAAATAAGCTATAGACACTAATACAATTCGATGAGCTCTTTGTAGGAAAAAATGAAATTTGAAATCTATGGATAATCAGGTTGGATCCGGTCAAAATGATGAAAGACTTATCTACAAAGTAGGAGAGGATATTATACCAAATACACTTGAAAGGAATTCTCCCCTGAATCCTCTATCTACCAAAAAGGAATTATGGAAGAGAAGGTTTTTTATTTTTGTGAATGATATTTATAACCTTTGATTGTCGAAACAACTATCAAGGAATTGACCATACTTTGCCATATTCTGGGTTTCTTGGTCAAATCAATAGATCGAGATTCTTGGTCTATATTGGAATGCAATAGAGAAAAATGCATTCCTCTTGATACATTCGTTGAGCATGAACTCAATCTATCTTCTATTCTTTTAGAAATCCTTATGGTGGATTTTCCATGGTTAGGAAAATGTCAGGGTAAGTATGATAACAATCAGAGCACATTTTCTCCTCGCCCTGAAGCGAGAGATAATCTAAATATGATACGATTTCTTCAAGAATATGAATTGAAGTTTCTATGAGAAACTATTGAAGCAAAACAAATGGATAGGGATATGGACAAAGAATTCAACAATGACATAGTTTGGGATCCTAGGGTACGACGTCTTAGTTTTCAGATGTTTAAAAATAAGCAGATAAAAATATATAAATTTTCTATACAATATCCTATGCAATATAAATCCTCTAAGAAATTATCCTATGCAATATAAATCCTCTAAGAAACCAATATTCTTTCTAGGAAAGCAATAATTTATTTCTTTGGGATGTCTTCTTATTTCAAAAGTAGTGCCTTGTGTTTTCATATAATAAATTAAAATGAATTAATTTAATATATTTTATCAATCCAAAGTTTGGGCGGTGCTCTTTATGATATTTCTATTTTCTCAATAGATTTTAACTCGTGTTAAAACCTAAATCATCAATAAATAATTAATGTATAGGCTCCAAATAGAATAGTTTGCAATCAAAATTATTACAATTTTTCTAATTACACTTTTATGTGATGTTCAAATGCACAAATGATATGTGGATCACATAGTCACAACCACACACGATCTAATGCATAGGTACTATTTTCAACATAAAGTTGGAAGGAAGATGTAAATGGGTTGAACTAAAGGTACTGTTTTTTCAACTTTAAGTACTATTTTTCCAACATAAAGTTGGAAGGAAGATGTAAATGGGTTGAACAAAAGGTGCTATTTTTCCAACTTCATAAAGTTGGAGGGAAGATGTAAAAATATTGGGTTTAACTAAAGTTTGTTAGTAGGAATTTAAATTTTGTAGTAAAATTTTTTAATATTTAAAAATTATAGAATTTAAAGTTTATAATAAAAAAATTTAATATTTAAAAATTATAGTTTAATTTTAGATATTTTATATTATTATAAATAGAACAATTTTTATTAAAATTATTAAGAAACAATTAATAAGTATTTTAATATTTAAAAATTATAGTTTAATTTTAGATCTTTTATATTATTATA
>JZKD02S1722475.1:39135-55418 GCA_000966675.3 Picea glauca
ATGATGGAATAGTTGAAACATAAAATGGATGGAAAATTGGGACAAATGGAATAGAATATTATAAAAGTCTTAAATGGGAGGTTCCCTAAAATTGATAAGGTGTATGAAGGGACTCATGAAAATAAAGGTAGTATTCAAGTTGAACAAGTTTCCAATAATAAGAATTGTCTAGGGGGATTCAACTCCAATAATGGAGTTACTTATGGATGGTATATGAAAGGGGTGAACCTTCCCAAGGTTGAATTAAGGAATTTTTATGGAACAAACGTCTTTACTTGGGTGGAAAAAATAGAGAAGTATTTTAAAATGCATAATATTATGGATGAGAAGCTGAGGATTCACATAGAAACTTTGAACTTTGAGATAAAACCATATCAATAGTATCAATGGGTCATTGAAAGGAAGCCCCATTCTTATCATTATATTTGGGGTTTATTTAAAAGAGACTTAGAATCACAATATGGGAAAGTTTGGGAATAAGACTACTTCAGTTAATTGACAAGAATCAAACACTTAGGTGATATTGAAGATTATAATTCAGAATTTCAGGTATTGGCCACAAGGGTGGATAACATAAGTGATGAACATTTGTTGGAAGCTTACATTGATGGGTTAAAAGAATACATTAAACATGAGATTTTCCTAAAACATCCTAAAAATATTATGGAAGCTATGCAATTTGCTCATAAAATTCAAGCCAAGAATAAGGCTACACACAAGTTTACCATTGGAGCATACATAGAAAGAAAAGATCATTTTGGGGTTCATAAGATAACGGTGCCTCAACCTACTCGAATATCACAGAAGGAAATGGATGAAACAAGAGCAAAATAACTTTTCTTTGGTTGTAACAAAAAATGGTCAAAAGGGCATAAATGTCAAGAAACAAAATTGTTCACCTTTGAAAATAATGATGAAGAGAAAGTGGAGGCATCTAGAAAAATAAATGATGAAGAAATTGTCAACTTAAAAGAGCAAGAAGTAGAGGCTGAAATTGTGAACAACATTGATTCATACAAGTGTGAAATATATGTTCATGCATTGGGAGGGTTTTTAGCACCTTAAACCCTGAATATTGCAGGTTTCATTAAGAATAAAAAAGGTTATAGTGCTCATTGACTTGGGTAGTACCCATTGTTAGAATATAGAAGATGGTGTGCTCGTTTTACCATTGACGATACCCTCGTCACCCAACCACAGGCCGAAGCCTCCCTCCGAGCACCTTAACCTTGACTGAGAATTCCTCTGGAAGCAAACCCTAGGCTAGATAGCCAAACAAAGAGCAGTGCATCTCTCCCCAAGGATAGCGCAACACAAAAGACTGATCATATGTTCCAAACCCTAGCCAAGAGATATCCAAGCCAACACTGAAACTAGCTACTGTTGCAGCTGCACCTGCAACCCTCCTCCAAACCTGCGCACCAAAATGCAACTGCAGTGCCCACCAAACTGCAGAACTGCAATTCTGAGATGTGACAAATGAGAACCGGCGCCCTGTATTTATAGTAATCCTGCCAGTTTGTTGGGGCCGACTTCCTTTTATGGGTATGTGTCTGTTCAGTATATTATTATTAATTCTGGTCGACTTCTTCTATTGGAGGCTAATAGCCTAATATAAATTATCTTCTTGAGCCGACAAGGCTTCTAGGGTTATTAGCCAACTCATTAGGGTTTCTCTTTCTTTCCAGAGTCTTCTATTCTCGTCAGGTTCACACATGGGGGTAAATACCTCCCGTAGCTGCCATAATATTAACACTCCCTCCTAGTTAGAGAGGTATTTACAGGTAATGGACTTGAGCACAAAACATACCATTTACCCGGTAGCATCAATATAGTCATCTAGACTATTTCATGACTAGATCATGAGCATCACCATCATCATCAACTGCATCATCTCTCGAAACCATACTCCATCTGAGTAGTTAGATATGATGTTGGATAAGTCACTCTCTCCATAGAGTGATACAAGAGGAGTAAAAACTCTGAACTGTTTTCCATCTGGAAAATCTCTGTTCATCATTCATCTGAATAATCATCATTTCCAATAAACTGCTAATAGTCTTCAAGGAAATTAGAACAAGGATAGAACACACCTGTGTCTATTCATAGTAGTACACAACTACAATCAGTGGTTAACTACCACATCAAGTAACACACAAGTACTTGATCAACAACGTACAATTGTGAGCAGTGAAACACATTCACCACAGTAGTCCTCATCTACTGTCATATAGTCTTCATAACAAACATCTGAGAGCATCCTGCATAGGAACAATGTTATGATAAAAACTATATCAACTGTGGGCCAATCTTTCACTCACATCTGTGAGATCTGAAAGAATGTCTTCCACCACAGTAGTCTTCATCTGCATAGAAACAATGTTATCATAAAAACTGAATCAACTGGGCCAATCTTTCACTCACGTCTGTGAGATCTGAAAGAGTGTCTACCCTTAGTATAGAATATCAACAATGATCATCTGGGCCAATCTTTCACTCATGTCTGTGAGATATGAAAGAATGTCTACCCTCAATATATAACATCAATAATAATCATCTGGGCCAATCTTTCACTCACATCTGTGAGGTCTGAAAGAATGTCTTCCCTCAACATAGAATATCAATAATAGGCTATCTGCCCCATTCTTCTCAACCAAGAAAGAAGGATTGTTTTTTATTTATGAACCTAGACCATTTCCCTCCCTGGGCCATTCTTCCGACACTAAACAAAGTGTAACCTGGAGAGAATGAGTCTGCCCTCGAGAAATGCTTGGACCATTCCTTATCCTGGGTCATTCCTCTGACACTAAACAAAGTGTAACCTGGAGGAAATGAGTCTTCCCTAAGGAATGAATGTCTTGGACTATTCCCCACCCTGGGCCATTCTTTCGACACTAAACAAAGTGTAACCTGGAGAGAATGAGTCTTCCCTCGAGGAATAATTGTCCCTGATTTTTGAGCTTGGACTACTCCCCACCCTGGGCCATTCCTCCGACACCAAACAAGGTGTAACTTGGAGCGAATGAGTCTTCCCTCGAGGAGTAACTGTCTGGACCATTCCCTACCCTGGGCCATTTCTCTGACAGTAAGCAAGTGTAACCTGGAAAGAATGAGTCTGCCCTCGAGGAATGTCTGTCTTGCATCAACCTCCAAAATGGATGATTCTTCGAAACTGCTCACAACTGTGAACTTCGAAAGAATGACTACCCAACAAGGCAGACCATTCTACTTGACCACTACTTAGAGTGACTGCCAAGAAGAATGACTGTCCTAGACCACTCCCCATAATGGGAATTCATTGTCTATGATACATCAACAATCAGTCTGCCTCCCATGTTAACTACAATGGGAAGCCACTGTCGGTCAAAAATCTCAATCTCCTTTCTGAACAGGAAAGCATCTGTCCAATCTGGACTTTTACAAAGATAAATGCTCTCTCCTAATTGGAGATTTATTTCAATCACAAAAATAAATGTTTGCGTACCTTCTTCTAGCTTGGAGAGTCTTCCCTTCCGGTTAATAGAGTTATTTCCACGAGCTCTAGCTTGAGTATGCAAGTTCTTTCATCTTGAATATGGGCTTTACCAAAATGTATGCTTATCTGCTCATCTGTGGAGATATGTATTGGAGAATCACTTTCTCCTTTTTGGACTTCAGCATGGATAATGCACTACTTGTACTGTAGTCTGGAACACTGTGAAGGCTTCTTGTAGATATGAACAATAGAGTATATCATAGTTGGAGAACTGGAACATATCCATGTGGCACTTCTTCTGTCATCATGAGATCTAATCTTCTGAGTATTCATCTTGATGTTATAGGAAATCTTCACCATGCTTCTGTTGTGCACTGGAGGTTCTCCACCAAGTTGTCTTCTTCTTATCTGCATACAGGAGTATCTTTCTAGTATGCCTCAAAGTCTTGAGATTTCTCTGCATGCACTCTTTAATCAATTTCTTCTGGAGAACATTCTTTGCATTCATCTAATGTAGAATCCTGACTCATGGATGTTGTGGATAATATAATGAATTATATAGAGATAAGTCTGGTGTACTGGAACAATCAATCATCATAGTCTTCTCCCTCCATCTGAGACAACCTATGGTTCTGGATCTCGCAATTCTTTCATTCATAAGTCTTTCGTACATTGTTCTTTATCATGACTTTCAGTTCTTCTGCTTGATTGCTTTTAGTGAGTTCATATCAGGCTGGTAATCTTGTGATAGAATGACTGGTTGTTCTGGTTCTTCTTTCTTTCTTGGAATCCTTATGTTCCTTTTCATGTTTTTCTTTTACTTTTGGGTCCATGGAGTTTCGTATAGATTCCATGCCTTAGATATTCCACTTCTTACCTTCATCATCAATTCATAGATCTGGATGGACAAACAGGAATACTTTAAGGTTTCTCTTTGAAGAGGTCTTCTTCTACGGTTGAGCTGAACCAGTATCGACCCACCAAGCCAAAGGCCAGGTATGAGGAGGTGCAAATTAGGATATCAAGCGAGCAGGGAAAAGGGCTCGTACAAGGATAACGGTGGATTCATCATGATCATACGTATCACGACAGGGAAAAAGGATGGGAAGGTTCACCTCTACGTGCAGACCATGCTTGGAAGGACGAGCCCACAGCAGGGAAATTTCAATAAGAGAAGAAACAACAGAAATAGATGTAAACAGAAGAGTGCAACTATAGGAACCACCATAGACACAAGGGTAGGAAACAGGTGGAGAATCCAGAAAAGGAGCTTCCATAGGCTAGATAGGATGGTGAGAATGAAGATATCACACAACAAAAGGAACCCCCTGGGGAAGGGAACTCATAACAATCCTCAGAGGGTTTCAAGGATGGAGTAGGAAGCCAAAGACGCAGAGGGAACCTTTCACACCCTAGTTGCACCGAAAGGAAAGGCGACCATTAATTGCTTGGAAAAGGAAATCAAAATAAATCTCAAGGGAAAAACATGGGATGCTCTGACTCAGGAAATAGACTGGGTAACTGACCAAGGAGCCACGCAACCCAGGGAAACCCTCTACCACAAAATGGTGGAGATGGCGTGGAAAACAAAGATTTTGATTGGCAAAGTGAGCTCAGAAAGGGAGGACGCCATACGAGAGAACAAAAAGGAACACACAAAATTATTGAACGAAATACTAAGACGCCTCAGTAGTTTGGAAACCATTACCAAACTAGTAATTCAGGTCGAGAAGAACCAGCAAGCCAAGATTGAGTGGTTGGCTGCTCAATTCCACCTCTACCTTCGCTATGTCCATCACATGGACATCACGCCAAATGATGGGAAAGGAGCGTCAACACACATCAGAAAGACGTGCATGGTCTCCCAAAAGGAAGAGAACAAGGGCCAGGTTGATGAAGGAAGGAAGCATATCATCATCCTGGACTAGGGTCTGGTTAATCTTTTGGAAAGTTCTGCATCTGTTTAGTCTCTGCTTTTCTTTTTCAAGTCTGTTGTGATTATGTTGTCAAAACATGGATGTGGTAGGATTGGGCTGGTTTCCCACAGTGGAAGTCTAGTCATAACCCTTGCCTTTTTCAAAAAGCACAACACAGGAACCTCTAGCCTAGTTTCCTTTTTGGCAGACCAAGGAGTTCCTTTTTTTGTACTATAACCCTCTTTTAGTAATACCGGATTTAAACTCACTTACAAAAAAAAAAATATGACCAAAAAGGGTCAAGCCATGTTGTTCAATTATTCACACCATTGTTACAAATATATAGTACAATGGGTTATGTCACCTCATAGAGATATTTTCTCTAGATCCTAACACCTTGCATGGTGACTAGGCTAGGAAATCTTAACTAAATCAATGATTCGTCACTTGAGGACAATTCACTCTTATCCTAAATGAATAATACAATTTAAGGTGACATGAAGAAAAGAAGGGTTCAAAAGGTAGGGAAAACTCTCAAACACTTGTGCAACAATGTATGTGAATAAAAAAATTGCAGATAATATACCTATAATATAACTGAAAAGGTCAAAATTATTAAAAAATATAGTAAGTCATAGTTTCATAATATCAATTTTCACACCTTTCACCATAATTTATAGATCCAAGTTGTATACTTAAATAACACAATGTATAGAGTACAACCTAAAGTTCCATTGATGGTTCATCACTTTGATTTATGTGAAAATTAAAAAATCATATTTAAAATAGGAACTAACATCTAAATGTTTGTTGATAATATATACAAATTACTTATATCCGAATTTAAAATTGATCAAATTATATAATTAAAGAATACAATTTTCATTGATGGTTCATCAATTTGATTTATATGAAAAATAAAAAAATCACATTTAAATAGGATTTCAACATTTAAACTTGTGCTGACAATATAAATGTAATCTAAATGAAATCTTTTATGATTTTTCCTTATAGTATTTTTCTTAAGGACAATTGGTCAATTACCATCCTCGAAGGAAAGTAGTCGTTAAATCGAAGGAAAGTACTCGAGAAAATGAAGGGGAAAATATATTAAATTAAAATATGATTATATTAAATTACATTTTTTTGGATTATAATAATTAAATTAAATTATGAACATGTGTATGTGGTGTTTTCTTATGGTGGAACAATTTCCATCAGAGTATTAGTACCTCAACTCAATGCACAAAAATAACTTTATTTTCTGAGTATTTAAATGAAAAGCCAAATTTTAACATTGAAAATCTCGGAACCATAATTTTTCCATCAAAGAAAAATTGATGGAACTTAACATCAAAACTATAGTAATATTCTTGACACTGTATTATATTTCAAGGACACTTTTTATCGGTTTCCCTCCTATCAAAACACAATGAAAAGAACAAAAAAAAAACTTCCCCACTTCGATGTTTGAATACAAAAACCCTACCCTACCCTACTCAATATTCACATTAATCACATTCTTTATCTCCTCTTATGTAAACTTCGAAATAGTGACCTTAAGGATTCCATTCTTCATATGAGCTTTGATCTGGTCCAGCTTGTACACTTCCATAGGAATTTCGATGTGGTTGTTGTATGTTCGTCCAATGTTGTCCAACTCTGCCTCTAAGAGGGATTCTACCTTTATCACCAACGCGTTCTCCTTAACATAAACTTTGACGTATTCCTTCCCCATCCTCAACATGTCCACCTGCAGATGCAGATATTCCTTGTCTTTGATAGCATCCCATGACTTTCTGGACCCACCTCTTATCACGTCCCCTATCCCATCCCACAATAAGTAGCAAGGAAAGGGTTATCAAACAATTTATCGAGGCCAAACCCCAAGTTCCTCGTAGGATAATACGAATCTACTACATATTGGAAAAAATGAGGATTTCGACCTTAATTACAACGTATCAAGAAATGGGCATGGAGATAAAAGGGGTTTTACAAGGCCTACCCTAAAAAATATTAGGCCAACCCCTATGGTGAGTTTTCGTATCCTGACAGCTTTGTTTGTCATCCTGAATCGACGAATCATTGTTTGACCTATATTTCACTATAGCTGTTGACAAGCTCCAACAAATTCCAAATTCACCAAAATCCCCTCGATGGCCTGAAGGAAAGATGCATTTCTTTGTTGAAAATGTTCCAACCAATTTCCCATATGGTAGTATGCACATGCACATCAACTAAATTTAGAATGGGCATGCATGCACTTTTCAATGAATAGTTTGTGTAACTGGTGGATCTTATTATAATCAATTTGTTTAACTGTTTGAGAGATGCTATATATACGATCATACCCATAGAGGTGAGGAGTGTGTGAGAAAGATGCAATACTATGGAATGCAGTGTGTATGTGAGGAGAGGATGGTTGTATGTATGTGATTGGATATTGTAATTCTCCCTTGAATAATAAGAATGTTGATTATCATTGCCTCGTGGTGTTTTCCTGTATTATGTTTCCACATAAATCACTCTGTCAATTGTGTGATTTTTGTTCTCGGTTTAATATTGGTTTTAGTTTCCTTTATATTAGAATCTTGTTACATTTATGCTTCCACTGCCTAACAAGTGGCATCAGAGCACAGAGTTGAAGCATCTGAAAGTGAAGGAGAATATAATCGTATCGCTAGATAGAAGAGCAGGTTAACCAAGTCGGGCCAAGTGGAGTGGATTGGCCTAGGACGATTTTTATTACACTATCGCAGTTTGTCCCTCTTACAAAGTGTGATAGTCACAGGCACACTTGCAAACTTTTCAATTTCTGCAAAGTGTCACATGTGATACATATTACACAGTGCGACAATTTGGAGAAAGTGTCGCAAGAAAAGTGTCACACGTGATAAATATTACATATTACATACCGTGACAATTTTGGAAGTTGTCGCATGATATCCTTGTCCAAGGTGCGCTAATCGTTGTTTAAATCCAAACATAAATGATTTTTTGGAAGGTCAAGGTATGAACGAGATTTTTTTTTATTAAGAACAATATATTATTAAAAGGAGTGGTCTTTTTTGTCTTATTGTGCATGAGAATCACCCTCTTTTAAATGGATGGAGTGGTAAATAAAGTGGAGGATATTATATAAAAAGGTAAGGTGAATATTTTATAAAGGATTTCCCTTATTAGTCCCTGCCGAAGGCATAGAGGGACTATAGCAATCTTTAATTTGTTGACTTCATATTAGTTTGTCCTTTGACTAAAAATATTTGCATAATATCTATTGTTGGAACTAGGGAACTAAAAACATTGATTTTTATATAATAAAAAATACCATATATGTCATGATCTGATTGGATAACAGATTGGAGGTCTTATTTCCAGCTTTCTTATTCCCAATGTTTGATATGTTAGCATATCCAAATTTTTTGATCATATACGGTCTTTCTGAGTTTTTATTTTTTTCTTGAAATGTTTGGATATCCAAATTTTTGAATATAGAGAGTCAGTTTTTTATTAGTTGACTTCATATTAGTTTTTCCTTTGAATAAATTTATTTTTTACATATCCTCTACTGTTCAAACTATTGTTACTCATTTTTTTTTTTTTATAAAATAATATAATAATTTTTTTTCTGTACGTAAGAGACCTGACACACTGCATTCTTTCTTAAATATTTAAAGAAAAGTTCTGACATACTTAAATGTTTACCTAACAGGCCTCACAACCTTAAATGTTTACTTAATAGGCTTGTTACAATACATTTTCTTCCAGGTTTTTCTTATATGCAATATTCTCTACAGTGAATATGGGCAATATTAGTCTTCAGCAGCATTGTTGGTTCACTGGTTCATGCTTACTTCTTGCTTGTTCACTGATTTCTTATTTTCCTGTTGTTGTTCTTCTTTTTTTCCTATTGGTCTTGTTGCAGTTTGCATGCTTGGGATTCTACAACCGATTGGAACTGCCCTTCTATCGTTCCCCATTGACAGGTAGGTTTGGGTGTCGTGTTTAGCTTTTTTTTCTATTTGTAGTTTGCAGGTGGGAAATTTGACTACTGGGGATGCCTGAGTCGAAATCCTCTTGCATAAAATATTTGTATGTGAGGAGAAAATATGATTTCCTTTTCCTATGCGTCACTATGGCTATGATGGAGGTAGGTTATGTGTCGAACATTGGCCTTCTGTCATTCCCTATTGATGGGTGGGTTTGGGTGTCGTGTTTATCTTTGCTTACTATTTTCATCTTGCAGGTGGTAAATTTGACTATTGGGGATGCCTGAGTTGAAATCCTCTTGCTAAACATCTTTGTATGTGAATAGAAAATATGATTTCCTTTTCCTATGCATCACTATGGCTATGATGGAGGTAGGTTCTGTGTCGAACATTGGCGATCAAGAATGAGACGAAGACAAAATTACAGTCCTTCTTCTCTGGTCGTAGTAATCACATACAAATATGGATTGCAAGAGGATTTTGATCGCTCCCAATATTGAAAAATACCATCCATGAAAACAGAACCTTTCTTAATTGCTTGCACAGTGGTAGGCCTTTGGATGGTCTTCATAGATTTGAATGTTTACTTGACAGGTTTCACAGCCTGAAATATTTGGTTAACAGATGTGTTACAATACATTTTCCTCTAAATGTTTTGATGCAATCTTGTGTGTAGTGAATTTGGCCAATATTGTTCTTCACAGGCATTTTGAGTCGAATGGTTGGTGCTTGTTTCTTGGTTCGTTGGATGTTGTTTATTGTTGTTTGATTCAACTTTGCAGGGTTGAGGTCCTGCAACTGCAGTTGGGCCTTTTGGTTCTTCTTAATTGTGTTGTTATTTATTGCTTGCTCTTGTTTGCTTCAACTTTGCAATGTTGGGGTCCTGCATCTATAGTTGGATCTGTTATTATATGTTTTTATAGTTGGCTCCCCAAAAAATACTATTAAGATAAAATAATATGCAAAATTTTGTAGTGGATGTAAACAACATCTCTTATGGCTTGAACCATAGTTTGTCGGGGTCCAACTATATTTCATAGCTAACGATATTTTTCCCATATTTAAGGTCTTTCTATGGCTTCATATTTATGAGACTAAGTGTTGTTGTGTGAGCAATAAAGTTCTTCTCTCCCTTTCTTTTTCCTCTTGTAAACTTGCCCATTCTTCCCTTTTGTTCTTCCCCTCTATTATGTGTTTCTGGTTCTATACTTTGTCACATTTCTGTGGTCACGTTTTTTTGGGGTGTCCAATTGACAAATCATCATCTCCATATATATATTAACATCATGAATCCGAACGACCGTCGTTCATTTGCATACTTAGCCAATTTATTCTAAACTTGTTTGTTTTTCCCTTTTGTTCTTACCCTCTATTATGCATTTCTGGTTCTATACTTTGTCACATTTCTATGATCACGGGTTCCCGGTGTGGTGAACTGAAAAATCATCATCTTCATCTATATATTCACATCACGTGTTTGACTGACCGCCATTAGTTTGCATACTTAGCCAATTTTATGAATGCGGGTTCGAGGATAGTTGTTATCGAACTCTGGTAACCCGTGTTCGAGGTATACATATTGCGCCCAAAAAATTTGTTCTCTACAATTCGACCTCAGACTCCTTGAACTCGCAAGCCTACCTACCTACAATGACTCCATCTATCCTACCTTCCTTTCCATACTTAGTCAAGTCTTCAAAGTTTCACGGGTTCACACACTCTTGGGTTCAGAAAAGTTAAAAGCCTTTTTCGCTCCCCTCCATTCTCGACACCTTCTGCCCTTCATAATGCACAGTAATTATGATTTTACTAGTGACAACTGACAAGACAGGTTAAAAAATATTGTCTTTAACAAGTGGAAATCTCGAGGACATCTCCCATTAAAATGCATAAACAGATGAATATTATGGGATCTAATAATTGGTTTTGCATACATTTTGAATTTTCAACAATTGTTGGTTGTTTTAGTTTTTTAAAGGCATCATCATAATAACAGTGCAATATTGTACTACCACACTACCATCCATGAACGTGTCATCCACAGAAGTCTTGACGCCATGTTCCTCTTTAATATTGTGCATATGTTACAGGTTGTCATATTTGAGAATTTTCTTTCATATGTGTTGGCGTTCGGAAGTCACTCCTAGATTGCTAGCAGGAGCAGAGCCCGAAGCCCATCAGTTTAATGTCACGATTTGTTTTAAAAGGTGATCAAATGGAGGGAAACTCAAAACAACATCGTATCAACTCGGAAACCAGACCAGGCATGCATGAAAGAGTGAGGTCCTGATAAACTCCAAACAGTGAGTCGTAGTAAAGGTGAGTAGGTGGAAGATTTACGCAATAAGGGCGCAATGATCTATTACAGACATCAGGTATGCAACAGATTAAAGAGGAAATGCATTCGAACGCAAAATCCTTTTACATTCAAATACAGAAAACCAGAGGGCACGACAACGCCACAACAAATCCTTTATTGCAACAAGCTGCACTATTGTGAATCCTCAGGAAAAAGATGGAACAAAGATGGAAAAGAAAGAGAACTGTTTGTTATAAACCAAGAAATCTCAAACACAGAGGCATAACCAGGAAACCAGAGTATTTGCTGAAACTTTACAGTCGGGAGCTTAGCTCTACCATCGATAGATACAGAAATGGCAAAAATGCCTACATATACTCAAAACAACAACAGCAATAGGATTGAGAAAATGCATTGAAGGCTTTGCATCTGCATGGCTTCTGACACTCTGCAGCCGCAATCTTTGAATAACCATGCGACTTATGGCAGACGCGATCAACCTTCTGACAGCTACATCGGCGAATCGACGTGCTTTTAATTCATTGTAGGACGTCCCCATTATGGTGGAGACGATGTCTAACTACCCTCAACTACCTCAATAACTGCTTCTTGGGATTAATGATGGCCTGGCCAACTCAACATTTAGGAATTCGGATGACTTCCCATGCTGCCACCTGGAGTAACTAGATATATTAAAAGACGAACATGAGGGCCAGCGCGGAGGAAATTGGACATGGTAGGTGTGATGGCAGAGAGGGGTGACAAAGGATGAACCATGTCGGAGGACACCCAAGTAGATGGGGAGAAGACGAGATAACGAACTCGCCTTTGGGTGAGGAACAGATGTGGAAAGGGAGCGGGACACGCGGCAGGAAAGGAGTGGATGGTGGGAGGAAAGAGAGCCATGAGGACCACTGAGGAAATGTGAGTGGATGACACACAGTAGCAGGGGAAAGGTGAAAGAAAGAGTGAAATGACAGGAGGAGGGCCCACACTGGTTAAACACAGGGCAGCTGAGAGGAGCGGAATTGCACGAGTGTCGTTGATCGAGGCACTACGATCCTGGCCGTTGGGGAGCTGCACATGGGATCCCGGACCCCCCCCCTCTGCTTAAAGGTAGAAAGGTAGGGGGGGTCCGAGCTGCTCTTCACTGCCGTTGATCCGGGTGCGCTAATATGAACCGTCGGAGAGCTGCGCCCCCGATCTCAGACCCCCCCCCCCTTCGCTTAAAGATCGAAAGGCGAGGGGGGTCCAAAATTTGTTGTGCGCCGTCGATCTGTGCGCGCACATCTGGACTGCCCAGTCTTGCTTGCTGCTTACCATGGCGCATAATCGCCCAAAAATTTGGACAAGTGGGCTTTAACCCATCCCTTTGATAACTAAACCCCCTAGCAAGAAATATCGCTAACAATATGGGAATGTTAACTCGTGCTATTGTTGACTATTCAACACACATATTCAAAAATATTGGCATTAATAAGTGTAAATATTGATGGCATATGCCATTAAAACAAATTAAACCAAAATCTATGGAAGATTATACTATCATCCTTCAACGTTGATTTTAAATACTTATTCCCATTTCTCTCTATGATCGAAGAGTTGGGATTTAAGGTGCCTTCGTTGTAATGTTCCTGGTCATGGACATGTGAGACAACTTAGATATTCCATTCAGACCCAATTGAAATATGAGGGAATGGTTATATGTGACATCATATTTGAGAGAAAAAAACCTTTGTTAGCCAACAGAAACTCAAACACAAAACAAAATCAAGTATCTTGTGATTGGTGTTGTCCCTGTATTCGATGCTTTGGTTGGTTGAAAGGTCTAAATGAATATTTGTGTGTTGATCTTCTTTGTTTTCTTACTGGGAGTTGGAAGAGACTTTCATATCACCTGCAAAATGCTCCTTCGTCGAAGTATATAGTTTCTTCCAACAACACAGATTTGGCAAGTGTATCAAATTCTACATACCACACAAGAATTTATCTTTCATCAGAGGATTCGCACATATCGTGGCTTGCAAAATGGTCTGTAATATTCGAAATGACGCAAAATATTACCCCATTCGCGAATATACTTAGAAGGATATTATAAATTTGGATCATCAGGAGTATGAGAAATTGTATGGGTTGTTGAATCGACATCCTAAAATTACAGAAGTTTCTATTTCAAAGTTTTTTGAGCTACTTCTAGATCTAGTAACAGAGTTGAAAGAAGGTCATAATATTTGTCATAGTTTTTTTATTGTACTCTAGATGTAGTAACAGACTCCACATACAATCATCTTTCTATCTCCACTACATAATTTGTTTTACTATTCCTATGCATATGATTTCATCTGGGTCGATGATCTTTCCCCTCTTTGCATGAATATTCTCCTCCTACTTGAATGTGGTTATATAACCAGGGAACGATGCTCTCGAAACTTTCTAATACCTGCATCAACATGTAACTAGGAAATGCTAATGGGAAGGAATTCTGGATTATGGATTTTGCAACAATTTCTGAGGATTACTTTATACTACCACCTTATGCAAGAAGTTTCGTGTGTTTAGGTAATGATTTGGTTTCTGAAAATCACCTTTTACTACCACCTTCATGTAATCATTTTATTTCATTATTTAGAAGAGACCTTAATGTAGTGGTGTATTCCAGATTTGTTTCCACCTACAATTTCTTATTTTTTAAAATATAGAACAATGTATTAATTGAACACACGACTGTTCGAAATGTTTTAGGCATTTTTTGGGATTCACGTCCTTCAAGGATGTTAATTAATCACACAATTAATATTGCTTGTGCCAATGAAATTGATCCGTCGTTCACTATGGAAATTGCATTAACACTGCAATGTCATATAATAGATGTATGACATGTACCAAATGTCAAGGTCATTATCGCATAGGACACCCAAAATCCAAAGATTTATGAACTCAAAGAAACACTGTAGTTGTCATGAAAAAGCAACACTAAAGTCGATGTTCTTTGCAGGTATGACAATCCTGCAGTCTAAGTGCTTTGACAATGATAAACTTACTTGTTCACCGCATTGCTGCACTGCAGTCAATAGAATTGTTCCCATTTACACCACCAATGTTAATGTCTGAAGCTAAAGCTATCTAGAGCCTGGGGTCACCTTCAGTGTGGATGCCTGAAGGTGAAACTACCTGGATCCTAGGATCACAACTTCTTGCACTTGACATTAGTATTAGTAGTGATCAAAAGTTGATTGTATGTTGAGTTTGATACTGCATCCAGAGGTTGCTCAACACTCTTTGACATAGAAATTGGTTGTTTGTCAAGTCTGTTACAACTTTGTCATAAAACGTTCTATAATTTTAGAATATTGATTCAAACACACATACAATTTCTCACGTTCGTGAGTATCCAATTTTATAATTTCCTTCTGAGTGTATCCAGGCATGGAGTAATATTTGGCGTCACTTCCGAACATTCCATACCATTTTGTGGGCTGCCATGTCTTCCACCCCTATGAGGAAAGATATATTATGATGTGATCTACAACATTTGATACACTTTCCAGATCTTTTCCACTGGAAGAAGATGTGTACTTCAACAAAGGAACATTTTGTAGATGACTTGGACGTCCCTTCCAATTTATAGTATTAAAACAAATAAGTTCAACATACAAATCTTCAGGTAGGATTTTCAACCAAACAGATGATCGAATACAAGGAGAATAGCAATCACAACATACTTGAATTTGTTTTTTGTCTCATCTTTTGTTGGCTAACATGATTTGTTTCCCCCAAAGATGATGTCACATAATACCACTCCCTCGTCTTTGAATTGGGCCTAAATCACATCTCTAAGTTGTCTTCGATGTCAATGATCAGGAAAATTACAAGGAAGGCACCTTAAACCCCAAGTTTTCGATGACAGAGGGAAATTAACACTTAGCAAAGTATGGAATGTTGAATAACCAGCCAATGCAAGCAAGCCATATATAGAAGAGGCAAGATATTCAAAAAGATGGGATAAATCTAGTTGGTAGCACCAATGAAGTCCAAGACCCGAAATTGATATTCAACTCATTGTTTTTTATGAATCAAGCATGTGATGGTCAAGTTGAAATCTATAAAAGACTGTCCACAAGCTTCATTATTGTACATATTTGTTTTTTTTTTTTTTCGGCGAAAATCCCAATCCCAATAATTATGGAAAATGATCTCAATTGTATTTTGTAACCCAGTTTATTTGAATATAGAATATTTGAGGTTTTTTTATGGTGTTTTCCAATCTATGGTGTTGTTTTTTTATTTTATTTTGTACTTTTTTGTGTGTTGTTAAACATGGACGACAAGCTTTTCTTTATGCTGCCCAACACTTCGATTTAAATAAAGGCCACTATGTTTGCTCCTTATATTTACATGGAAGATAATTTGTCATAGGCCATACTTAAAGAAAGAAATGGGAGGACCCGTCCCGCTTTCATTCTTTGGGGTCTTGTAAATAGAATGAATTAATTACTCTATTACAACAAGGAAATTCAAGTTTTGACGTCATGTTCCTGTTCAATATTTTGCATATATTGTAACTTCTTCTATTTGATAATATCTGTGTGTATAAAAAATGTTGC
>JZKD02S1722475.1:55428-89902 GCA_000966675.3 Picea glauca
GTGGGATTCCCACCAAAAATAGTAATCAATTGCCAATTGTTATGGATATGGGGGTTAGGACCGAGCCTATATATTGGGCATGAATCCCAAGGCCAAAACACATCCCGAGGCACAATTATGAGATTGCATGGTGTTTGAGGCAAGGATAGGGCATGTATTTTGATACTATTCGGAAGTACGTGTAGGTACAAGCCAAGTTTGGTGTTGCACCGTAAAGCATGCCAAATGGTACATTGACGAAATTTCAAGTGTCTTATATCGATTCTGCACGATTTTTCACAAGGATCTTGAATATGAGGTATGTTTTGTGATTTGAGGTTTTTTTTAACTTTGTACTCAATATGTCATTTATGAGTATTTAATGCATTGTTTTGTGTGCTAGGAGACACAAAATTGAGCTAGTTTGGAAAGTGGTCAACTTTACAGTCAAAAGTTTTAGAATTTCACAAGGATTTCAATTATGAACTTTGTTTTTTCATTTGAGTAGTGAATTTTCGGAGCATCCCCAATATTGACTTATTTGGTCCATTTACATGGTATTTTTTAGTATTTTGGGATGAAGATAAGCAGATTAATTGTTTTGAAAGGAACTGAAGATGAAACAAAATATGTTATCAACATTGTAATTTGAATTCTTTTATGTCATCTCATTTCCACTTCAATATAATATTCAGATTTATGAGTTTTGGGTAAAGAGCACAACCTCAAAATTTTGCAATCACCTTAATAGATCCTAGAAATTATACAGAAACAAGTTAGATACTACATGCATATATTTTCAGCAATAAGTGGTGTCTAAGGATTTTCAGATCATTGATATCCAAGCAAGGAATGAAAATTTCAGGAACATTTCCAGTGGAGAGTTGATCGCTCAAGATGGTAAGAAGAAGAAGGACACGAGCAAATTCAAGTTCTTTGCATGTCACAAGTTTGGACATTATGTAGGGAAATGTTCACACAAGAAGAAGGGGGGAAATGAAATGCATTCAAGGGTAGTTTCATCGAAAAATACTCAATTGGATGAGTTTTACAAGAAGTTTGAAAAAATAAAGTTGTTAATTATTTCCCATACTTCCTTGGGCACTATATCAGATGGTGCATGGTTGATAGATAATGGAGCCACATGTCATATGACAGGAGCATGAAAGGTGTTTGAGAGCTTCATAGAGTCTGACTTAGATATTCATGTGGAATTTGGTATGGGGACCAAGCATGCAGTGAAGGGATTTGGAACAGTGCCATTCTGGATGGAGTCAGGAGGCACATTGAGAGTGTAGGATGTGTTATGGGTGCCATAAATCAAGAGGAGTGTGTTCTTAGTATCAGTGATTGAGAAGAATGGATTTGACATAATGTTCTAGGATGGAAAGGAGATTATCATTCCCAAAGGATCTAACTCAGACAAAGCAATTGTATTTGGAGTTAGAGAGAGAAACTTGTATAGGCTAAAGGGGCAGCCTATGAGAGAAATTGCCAACAACATAGTGATAGAGAATAGGGAGTAGGTAGCTCCAAAGGTTGAGAAGATAAGAGGGAGTCAACCTTTAGGTTCAGGTGTGAAGGAAAAACCTTCCAAGTCAATCAAGAAGGATTCATGGTACGATATGACCATGCAGGATGCTCAGAAGTAGGAGACATATAAGAGCATGCTTAGCGATAGTGATTCTTCAGAGACAGGTCAGACCATCATGACAGGGATAGCTTTTGTGTCACAGGGAGCAACCAATTAGGTGTATTGGAGAGAAGGCATGGTAGCAGATATGGTAGCGAAGATAGAGACAATTCTAGGTGGGAGAAGTACCTTCCTCGCTAAGAGGGAGTGTTTTTGCTTTTGGTATCATCAGACAAATACTTCCACATTGGCATGTGTCTATCATGAGGAATTCGTCAAAGAATCTTCTAGTCTTGAGTTTACTTTAGTTAAAAGGAATTAATTAAAGAAAAAAATTATTTATTTAAGTGAATTGAATTATTTAAGGAACATGTACAGCATGAAACATGTAATCTAAATATTAAGTGAGTGTGAGAAGTAATCTCAACCATAGATATCTTTGAATATTATAAATATATTGTAGTTCCTAATTATAAGAGAAAGGATAGGGAGAAGGAGGAAGAGACTTGTGCGAGATACACTTGTGAGGGAATTGTGTTGAGGGTTTCGAAACAATCATGAATTTGAGAGGAAGTCACTTTGGTGAGAGAACAAGGCTGAGGATATCAAAGAAGGACTTTTTCTAGTGTGAGGAGTGTAGGAGCAAAGAATGACTTTTGCTTACACTAGAGTGAGGAGATGTCACTGGTTGGGTGAAGAGATTTCATCCAAGTATTGATGAGAGGGTTGGATGAAAAAGGATTGTGATTCAAGATCTTGATAAGTGGAGAAGGAATTTCATCTAGAGATCATACAGTTCAAGGAGGAGAGAGAACATAAGCAGTTGTAGGTGGGTTTCAGAGGAAAGAAGCTATGAGGAAGAGCAGAGTCATGCGGGATTTCCATACATATCTGTGGGTCATTGTTTAGACAGTTGTGGATATCCATGGGTCACAGAAGGGCAAGTCACAGATGTCCATTGGTCATAGAAAGGAAAGTCATGGATTTCTCCGGAAACATGCCAGAATAGGTCGTACAACAACACATGTCTTTCTAGGTTTGTCTGCAATGTATAATTCTCTTAGTAGGCCATTTTTCCTATTACAAGAGCCATGATTTGACCTTAATAAAAGCATCATTGGACTGGTTTTCCCTTCGGGGTTTTTCCATGGATTTACCTAAAAATATTGTTGTTCTTATGTGCTTGATTTGGTTTCCTTGTCTATGTTTCCATTGCACTTTTAGTTGATTACTCAACTCTTCTTTTAGTAGATAAAGTGATTTTATTTTGAGCTAATTGTCGGGTGTTGAGTAGAGGAAGAAGTGCCCCCACCTCAGTAGGGTCTACTGACCTCCCGACCTATGGATCTTGAATTCCGATATCCAAAATCGTGATGACCGCATATGCCAGATCAACGGTCCTGATTCTCCCCATGATCAACGATCCATATAATGTCGGGATTTTGCGTATCACGACTTCCAGGTAGTTGTTTCATCCACACTCTCGATTCTTGAAATGCTAAAATTTCGGAGGGCCTCAAATCAATGGCTCACGCCCTTCCCAATCTAATGGTTTTTATCCCTCCTGAGCTTGCTAGTGTTGAAAGACTCTCACCTTTATCCTTCCTGCAACTCCACTTGATCTAAAAGTCCATGGGTATTGGCGATTCTCCCTATGAGAGTTTCCACTGTCTGTTCAGCTTCTCGATAATTTCCTGGCCAAACAACTCAGCGTCTTTCCTCCTGATCTTGATTCCATGAGGTGAATACGAACCTCGTCCTTCCTTCAAACTCTCCGAAGTCTCTATCCCACTTGATTCTTGCTACAAACTCAAGGATTCGAATGAATTCTTGCACGCACTCCTTCTGGCTTCCATGATAATATTTGATTATCTGATGTCTTCCAACAACCTGTGCACTCCTTACGACAGAAGATCTTCAACCAATCACCCGGCTGGAAAAGTCTAAGACTTCAGTCTGGCCTGCACACGCCTTGCACGACTCTGTGCTATACTTGCACTTATGCTGGTATAAGACAATGATATCCCTCCAAATTTTTTCTGAGATAAACTCATAATCTTGTCAATGCACTCCTTGTAGGAATTCTTAGGAAGATAAACAATTGAAACTTACAATCTCCCTCTCATGGACTTCAGACATTCAACATGAAATCACAGATACACACACAACATTGAAACAAATGCAAACAATGGCCATAACAAGACCATGAAATTGGATCAAAGCATTCTTATATTAATTCAAGTGCTTTTGTACATGGATTCAATAGAACTAACTATCTTCTCATACAAATTCTACAATATCTGTTCTTATCTGCTCTCCTATGCTCTCTTTCTCTATCGCTTCTAACTACTATGTGAATAATGATACAATATAATACATATGAGGGAGCTTTCTCGAATTTTCCCTCCTACAACCTCAATCCATCTAATCAAATTAAATCCTACCTCTACTTTACATTCATTACATTAAATGCCTACAACCAAAAGATGAGAGAAACGCTCAAGATCTGCATTACAATCTCCAAACCATAAAAGCAAACGTATCTTTTCCAGATATTACATTAATGTTTCATCCTTTCAAATTCAAAAAATCTTCAAAATGCGTGTTGGCACATATCCAGCTGTCCTCCACTTGTGCTTGCTTGCAATGCTCTTGTATCATACTCCTCTAGATGAAAAATTCATGGAATCCTGTCCATGAGCTCCTGCACCGTCTGTCAATGTTTATGGATATTTTCTTCACTTTCCCAACTGGCATCCTCAATCGGGTGTCCTTTCCATTTTACCAAATATTCAAGATATGTTTTTCTCTGGGTATTCTTGCTAACTCTCTAATCAATGATCTTTTCCATATGTGGCTTTCAACTATATGCATCTATTTAAACCACTGAATTTCCTTTTGATTCTATTCTCCTCATGCTTCATCTTCTTTGTAAGGATACATATCTTCTACGTTGAATATGGGCAATATTCCCACACCATCTGGCAATTCTATCTCATAGGAATTTGCCTTAAATTTCTGTAAAATCTTACATGGTCCTATCTTTTTCACCTTCAGTTTATTATACGTTCCCCTTGGGAACCTTTTTTTTCTTATATGTGTGAAGACTAAATCTCCCACTTCTAACTGAAGCTCTCTTCTGTGCCGATCTTCTCTATGTTTGTATTCCTGTTTGGAATTCTACAACTACTCTTTAATCTTACTGTGGTGCTCCTACATCTCTGCTGCAAAATATTCCACTCCAACACTCCTGAACTTACTTTGCTCTAAGCCTTTCAACTCAGATACTCCTCTTGGCTACATTCCATACATTATCTGGAATGGGCTCTGTCCTGTGCTCTGGTTAGGTGATTCATTATATGCAAATTCCACTTGTGGAAGGATCTGATTCCACTGACTATGATGTTCAACTACTAAACTCCTCAATAAGTCCCCCAAACTTCGATTTACTACCTCAGTCTATCCATCCATCTAAGGGTGATATGATGAGCTAAAAGATAAATATGTCCCCAGCTTCTTCCATAGTGTCGTCTAGAAATGACCAACAAATTTGGTATCCATGTCCAAAACAATACTCTTGGGTAAACCATGAATCCAAACAAATTCTTTGAAAAACATATTTGCAATGTGTGTTGCATCACTGGTTTTATTACATGGAATGAAATGTGCCATTTTTGAGAATCTGTCGACTACCATGAATATGAAATTGCAACCTCTCTATGTCCTCTGTAGTCCTAACAAAAAATTCATGCTTACTATGTCCCACAGTCTCTCTGGTATCGTCAATGGTTGATACAACCCTGTATTTTGTCTTTTCCCCTTTGCATGCTGGAAAATTCTACATCCGTTGACAAATTTCTTGACATATGTCCTCATCCCTCACCAATAATATAAACTGTTCAGTTGCTCAAATTTGTTTTCATGGTCGAAATGTCCATCCAATCCCCCACTATGTTTTTCCTTTAAAATATTTTCTCTCATAGAACTCTTCGAGATACACAACTAATTTCCTCTAAATAACAGTCCATCCTGAATTAAATATTCAATTCATTGGCTTCTATCTCTCAGAACATGATTCTCACATGATTAGTAAGCCTGCTTGATATCTAGATCATATTTGTACATATCCTTAAGGCTATCAAAACCTAAGGTCTTCACACGAAATTCCTACAGAATCAAACATTTCCTGCTCAATGCATCAACAACCTATTTAGCAGTTCCAGAAATTTGATTTATAACAAAAGTAAAGTTATGCATAAATTCAACCCATTTTGCATGTTTCTGGTTCAATTTCTCCTGTTTGGTTATGAACTGTAAAGCATGATTTCCGCTATACAAAAAGAACTCCTTCGGAACCAAGTAGTGCCTCCATTTCTTCAGCGCCTGTATGACTGCATAAAACTATTTATCATACGTGGAATATTTCATCTTGGCCTTGTTCAAATTCTCACTGAAATATGTAATTGGTCTATTGTCTTGACTTAAGACTGCTCCAACCACAAATCCACTTGCGTCACATCTGACTTGAAATATATTACTAAAGTCTTGTAGAACCAAAACTGGTTATTCGATTATCTTCTCCTTTAACAACTTGAAACTTTTTTCTGCTTCCTCTGTCCAATGAAAAGATTTATGTCTTTTCTTGACTATGTCCATCATTGGTGCACTAATCCCACTAAAATTTCTGATGAACTTCCTGTAAAAACTATCTAGTCCATGGAATGTTCTGACTTCAAATATATTCTTTGGTGATGGCCATTCTTTCATTTCTTTTACCTTCTCTGGATCCATATTCAAATCATTCGACGAGATCACGAAACCCAAATAAATGATTTCCTTCTTCATGAAATACGACTTCTTCAAATTTATTAGCAACTTCTCTTGCTGCAACCTCCTCATCACTAGAGTTAAATGTCTTAAATGTTCTTCCTCAGTCTTATTGAAGATCAGTATATCATCAAGATACACAATTACAAATTTTCCAATGAAATCTTTCAAGACTTCATTGATTAATCTCATAAAAGTACTTGGTGCATTCTTCAAGAAAAATGGCATGACAAGCCATTCATACAGTCCTTAATTGATCTTGAATGTTGTCTTCCATTCATCACCTTCCCTCTTCTGAATCTGATGATATCCATTTTTCAAATCAATTTTTGAAAAAAACTTTGCCCTGCTCAAGCAATCCATCAAGTCATCCATCCTGGGTAAAGGAAATCTATACCTAATGGTGATTTTGTTTATAGCCCTTGAGTCTGTACACATCCTCCATCCACCATCCTTCTTCAGACTTAACACTATTGGCACAACGCATGGACTCAAGATTTCTCTGATCAACCCTTTGTCCATCAAATCCTGGACTTGCTTCTTGACTTCTTCATTCTCCTATGACGTCAATCTGTACACTGCTTTGTTTGGTAAAATCACTCCTGGTATAAGGTCAATGTGATGGATTATACTTCTGATGGGCGACAATGAACAAGGTAAATCGTCCACCACTATATCAATGAAAGTTTCTAGTAGTTCCTGGATTTCCTCAGGTATATCATCTATCGAAGTATTGGTCAAGAGGACTCTAGGTTTTCTTACCACAACAAACTACATTTCTTCACCTTTCTTGACTTCATCCAGAATTTCCTTCCCACTCATGATAAGTATAGTATTGCTTTCTTCTTCTTTGACCTTCTTGTCTTCAATTGGTAGCAACATATGCATCCTACCATTATTTTCCAAGGTATAGGTGTTCTTTCTTCCATCATGAATAACATTTTTGTCATATTTCCACGGCCTCCCCAGAAAAATATGACATACATCCATGGGAATAACATTGGATAAGATCTCATCTCGGTATCCCCCTATCTTAAATTCAACTAAACACTATTTAGTGACTATTACTTGATGTCCTTTTTGCAACCACGAAGCTTTATATGGGCTTGGATGTGCAACTGTCTCCAATTCCAACGTTTCCACCATCTTTGTGGATACTAGATTATCTGTGCTTCCAATATCAACTATTACCTTGCATACCCTATTCTTGGCCTTGCAAGTAGTCCTACATAAACTGTTCCTCTGGACTGGATTCTTCACCTCCTTCTCTGGCTTCAAGAGAATTTTCCTCATCATTAAGGATCTTTCGCCTTCTGCATCTTCTGCCTCAACATTTCTCCTTTATTCTTTTGAAATGTGAGCTTCGCCTCCTCAATATCATTTTCTATCGATACATTCCCAAGATTTGTGTCTGATCTTTCCATAGACAAAACACTTTATTTCACCTCCTCTACCTATGAACCTCTGACCTTTCTTTCAGGCCAATTTCTCTTCAACTTTCAGAGCAATCTGATAAGCATCTTCCACACTCCTAATCGTCACTATGCTCATCTCATCCTGAATTTCATATCTCATACCATTCATATATCTGATGACCTTTTCATCATCACTCTCATGATGACCAACTCTAATGTTTATCCTATAAAACTCCTCACTGTATTCCTTTACTGTCATCTCTTTTTGTCTCAAATTCTGCATTGTTCGGAACAAATTGATTTGGTAATCTATGGGTATGAATTTGGGTTTCATCTTCGCGACCATCCTATCCCATCTTTTAATTCTTTGTTTTCCTTTGCAACGCCTATTAGCCTGCAGTTCATCCCACAACAGTGCTACATGCCCTTTCAGTATAGTGACAACGTGCTTTACTTTTCTATCCTCTTCAATATCTTAATAATCGAAATATTTATCCAGAGCTCTAAACCAATCTAGCAGCTCCTTGACATCTAAGTTTCCTTCATACATCGGAATATCCATTTTTTCTTTGGCATATATTCTTGCAACAACTTTGAATAGAAGTTCTTCTACTGCATCTTCGGCTACAAATTCTTCTTCAGGTCCTTCTTCATTTTCACTTTCGGCCTCACTAATATATCCTGTATTAGGTGTTCGCCTCTGTGTTGTCTCCATAACATCCAATCGAGCATGGAGTTCTCTCATCTCCCTTTCCACGGCTAGATCAGGTAAAATTATTTCTTGATGTCTTCTTGGCGGCATTGTTTCAATCTATCCATGTAGAATTCAAATCACAACTTTCCTCTATCTTCTCTCTACATAAAACAAAAGTTGTTGGCTCTCATACCACCTGACATAGTGCCCCTACCTTAGCAGGTTTTGCTAACCTCCCAGACTATGGATCTTGAATTCCTTTGAGTCAAAGTGTCTCTTTGATTCCCAGCTGGAACCTTCAACACATATAACCACAGGTCCTTTTAGAAGTTACACCCACATGCACAAGAGCTAGGTGTAAACCTCCACCCCTTATGACCACAGACTTAACCACAGAAGGCACATCACATTTCATGATGTCGGGACTTCCGTTGCAAAGCATTCCGGCTCCACTAGTTCCTGAAATCCTGAAATGGGCTAATGGTCCCTAGCTCCTCCCTTAAGTTCTCCTGATGTGATCCTCGACTGCGACCTGGGGACCAACCTTCGAGTGCATCGAGATTTCTCATATTCGAGATTTATGAAGTGGCCCTCTCTCCTTCTCCCGATATTTGAAATTGAAATGACCACATATGCTAGATCAACGGTCTTGATTCTCCCCATGATCAACGGTCCATATCGTGTTGGGATTTCACGTATAGTGACTTCCAGGTAGTTGTTTCCTCCAAACTCCTGATTCTTGAAATGCCAAAATTTTGGAGCGCCTCAAATCAATGTCTCACACCCCTCCCAATATAATAGCGACTATCCCTCTTGAGCTTGCAAGTGTTGAAATACTCTCTCCTTTATCCTTCCTGCAACTCCACTGGATCTAACAGGCCATTGGTATCGACGATTCTCCCTCTGAGAGTTTCCACCGTCCATTCAGCTTCTCAATACTTTTCTGGCCAAATAACTCAGCGTCTTTCCTCCTGATCTTGATTCCACAAGGTGACTATGAACCTCATCCTTCCTTCAAACTCTTCGAAGTCTCTATCCCTCCTAAGCTTGATTCTTTCTACAAACTCAATGATTCTAAGTAATTCTTGCACACAGTCCTTGCGGCTTCCACAATAATCTCTAATTATCTGATGTCTTCCAACCCTACACACTCCTTGCGACAGAAGTTCTTCATACACTCACTCGGCTGGAAAATTCTAAGACTTCAGTTTGGCCTGCGCACACCTTGCATAGCTCTGTGCTATAATTGCACTTCTGTTGGTATAAGACAACGGTATCCCTCCAGATTTTTTCTGAGATAAACTCATAATCTTGTCAACGTACTCCTTACAGAATTTCACTGCACTCCTTGTAGGAATTCTCAGGAATAGAAACAATTGAAACTTACACTCTCCCTCTTATGAATTTCATACATTCAACATGAAATCATAGATACACACACATCATTGAAATAAATTCATAACAGAGTATTTGAGCAACCTGTAAACATACAATTCAATAGATGCAAACAATGGCCATAGCAACACCATGAAATTGCATCAAAGGATTCTTATATTAATTCAAGTGCTTCTATACATGGATTCAATAGAAACAACTATCTGATCATACAACTTCTACAATATTTGTTCTTCTCTGTTCTCCTATGCTCTCTTTCTCTACTGCTTCTAACTACTATCTGAATAATGATAAAATACAATACATACGAGGGAGATTTCTTGAGTTTTCCCTCCTACAACCTCAAAATATATAATCGAATTAAAGCACACCTCTACTTTACATTCATTACATTAAGTTCCTACAACTGACAGATGAGAGAAACGCTCAAGATTTGTGTTACTCTCTCCAAACCATAAAAGAAAACGTATCTATTAGCACCCTATAAATTTGGTCGGTTGTCAAACAGATGACATGGGTAACTGTTTCAACCAGCTTTAGAGCTGAAAACTAGCCAGTTCAACTCAGAGAGGGCTCTCTCATGTCACTTGATACATCTATGGAAATTGGTGGCTAGATTTGGTTTGTTTTGGGGATTTTTATAAAATTGTTGGCTAAGAAGGGGAGGAACACACAGGTCTATGGAGTCAAAATTTCTGAAAATGAATGAAAACAATGATCAACAAGTAGAACTCTCCAGAGGATAAAGGCTAAATGAGGCAATGAATTTGAGTTGTAAATTTAAATTTGCAGAGTGTAAGAGGAAAGGGGGAAAACAAGTAACTGCATCAGAGCATTAATCAAATGAATTCTGAATTAGTTAGGAAGAAATACACACAGTTTAAATTGCTTCAGTCGAGAGCGTCACAAGATGAATTATGGGCCTTTAAATCTCCAATTTAAATAGAAGAAAATGCATATGGAATAAAAGATCACAGGAAATACAAACAATGAAGGAAGACAAAACTCATATCATAGCCATTAGAATATTTTCATAAACAGTTCAAAATGCTTCTACATATGTGTTCAATTCAGTCCTAGAAAAATTACAATAGAGTCCAGAACCACCATAATTGTGCCCTTGCACTTCTGCCTCCTCCCTTAATACACTCAGAACCTATAATACTTATACAATTCGAGTTCCTTTGGTGTGTAATTGATTACAATAACTGAAACAAAATGTTTCATTTTCTACAATGATTACAAATGACAGTTTTCAGAAAAAACGTTTCATGACCCCCGCAGATTCCTCTGACGCTTTGGCTCCTTCCTCTGCCACTTTTTCTTTGAAATTCCACTCATAATGTTTCGAATATAATTTCATTTATCCATATTCTCATTAAACATTTGGGAGTAATATATTTGAAATAAAAATAATTCCCAAATATTTTTCTATCGTGTAGAATTAAATTTCCATAATTTATTTCATGCCCATGGTTTTTAAGACAATGTCTTGTTTTCCCAATTCACCATTTCATTGTAAAAACATTTACTTTTACCATTTCTCCATGAAAAACATTTACTGTGTAATTTTTTTCCAATTTACCGTCTTTGGCAAAATACCTTTTATCTTCTTCTTTTACTTCTATAAAACCTTTGGATAAAAATTGTCCAAGTTTTCGTTCATGTGCATCTTACATTTAATTATTTTCCATGGAATTAAACATTAGTCTCCTTGATTTGTAAAATGTGAATTTCACCTTTGTAAAACAATTTCACCGTGAGGAGGAATTTATTTTATTGGAAATTCCATAATCTTTATTGAAATGCACTACTGGAAAAATGTCGCACATAAAACATATGATAAATGCTTGCATTTATTATATCGGTCTTGGGCTTAAAGTGGTTTAAATCAAACTTCTCTTACCTCCGATGTGTTCCACATAAAATCACATGTTCACCAAAGAAACCACGATAGAATTCCCCGATCTCCCTTCACAAAATTAACCTCCTCGTTACTTCAACCTCCGATATGGATGTGCACCCTCCATCCAATCTTTGATTTTTCCACATTATGAATTGAGATTTGTGCCCATGATTTGACGTGATTTCACAAATTAAATATTGGATTAAATAATTTTTTTTTTTAAATAAAAAAGTAGAGCCTTTGTATTAAACTGTCATAGTAAGCATACACCTGTCAAGCTAGTGCCAGCTGTCCTGCCAACAGAGGAAACTAGGACAGCTAGCCTGGCCAAAATTAGACGTAGAATTACGCCACCCTGCCCGAGGGAAACCAGGGATTTTGTTCACAGAGTGAAACCACACAAAAAAGAATGAACTGTAGCAAATTAAGCTGAAAGTCTTGTGAGCCATAGCTCTAAAACAAAGCAAAAGATGCAGCATGAGGAATCAGGAGGAGCTAGAACCTAGTTCGTCGAGGAGCTGCCATTGCCGGTGAAAGTGAAGGGCTGCGCACAGGTAGGACATCATCGGTATGGAGAAGCTTGAGAATAAGCCATGTATAACATGTCCAGACGTCGGCTGATGCCTTCGGTTCTAAACATCTGGTCATCCACTGCGCTGCGAAGGTCGAAGATTAGCTGGAGGTGGTCTGGATGCAGCAGCGACAATGGTGGTGGTTCCGCTTCCTCGTGTTGCATTGCTGGTGCTCTTGAATTGCAATCCGGCGCCTGTCCGTGCTCGTGTTCCTGAGTGGTGAGGTCTGGTAGCTCTTCTTCTATTACACAGGCTGCATAGAAGTCGCTGGAGGTAGTGACAGGCTGCGGAGGAGTAGCCTGGCTTAAAACAATTACCGGAATTTCAAAACTCGGCAGAGGAGCTACCGGCTTCCTATCCTCGGGGAGGACATCGTGGTGTGCAATAGCTAGGCCCTCTTCCTCATGAGTGGCAGGCGTAGTGGTGGCACCGCCTCTACAGTTTTGCTTGGCCACATGAAAGGCCCGAACAAAGCACTGGTGCCACTGCCTTCGAGTTTCTGGTGCACGCCAGCCTGTGCCTCGACGAGGTCGGCCCCTTAATCGTGGCATGATGACCAGGAGGGTCAAACTGCCGGTTCGATTGTGCTGTGCAAGATGGGGCGAGTTCACGAGCAGGGTGGGAGGTCTGCTACTATGGCGGTAACAATGAACGAAGCTCGCAACACTGATATACCTAAATGCCATTATCACCATAAGCGCCATACACACCTTGCACCGAGTGATCTGTCGGTCCGTTCTCCTTTCCCGCGGGGGTAGTTCCATCTACATTTAGTGGATTACGGAGGCTGGGCTTCGGCTTAACTTTGCCCAGCCGGGAGCGTGGCCAGTATTAATGGCTTGCTCGGCTGGCACCTCCACATGCCCGGGTTGTGCCTCCATGTGGCTTGGCTGGTCTCGTAACACCCCATCCGGGGAATATTGGATTAAATATTAATATAAATATAAAAATATTTATATTAATAATAAAAAACCCCTTTTTCCTATTTTCGAAGGATTTTGGGCATATGAGTCTTAAAAATGTGAATTTGTGGATAGGATAAGGGTGCTTGATGAATATGTTTTATTTTCAATGGGAATATGAAAATAAGGGTAAAAGTGAAATAAGTGATGGAACTAAGGGGTTTAGATAGGAATATAGGCTAGGTATAGGCTTGAGATATTTGCCAATTTTTTACTTATGGAGTACATGACTATTTTGGATGATCATTTGGGTGAAAGATTTAGGTGATGGGAGCTTGACGGAGCTAGTGATAAAATTTGACAATCTGAGTGGAAAAATAACACAAGGACAAACTGCTTTGGAAAAATAAAATCCAAATCAATAGGTGATAACACTATCAACTTCCTATATCGGGGGTTGGAAAAAATGGTTTTGAGTAGACTTCTTTTCACCTTGATGTACCTCTAGTGTCGCCACACATCCACGAATGAAACCATAATGGTTTCCTCGGCCCGCCTTCAAATAATTATCTTCTGCGCTGCTTCTTTCCCCGATATGTGCCTTAATCGTTGATCCGGGCTTCTTCAAGATCGTCAGTTTGTTGATTTATACATTTTGTGCCTCCTCTATATTTGTCTATATGCCACGGGATATATCCCAGTTCCCCAAACTATCATGCTTCCATAGTGATATAGCATTTCGCTAAATTTTCAAAATTTGGGTCCTGATCTGAAAATTGTTATGGTAATAACATTGGCTTCAACTAGGGATGCTATCCTCCCTGCGAGGTAGCAAAGAACTCATAGACAAGGTGCATGATCCATTGGGATTCTCCCAAAACATGTGTGTGTACCCTTCTCCGTCATGTCACTAGTGTCTGCTGAAAACCAAACTCTGTACACTGCTCTCAACTGAATACTGAATATTGAATACATTGCTAAAATATGACTGAACATACTACTGGAAATTCAAACTGAAAAATGCTTGACCAACAATCTTATTTGCATACTCCTATCTACTCTAAAACTGCTGAAAGGAATACTCAATCAAGTGATGCTAAAGTGCCAATGCAACCAATCAAGCAATTGTCTTCCCAATTTTTCTCCGATCACATCTTTCTTAAGTAGGCAGAAAAATGTAAAAGATGGTAGCTGAAAACACAAGTTGAATCCAAAACCTGAACTTATGAATAAAACAAAATCCTCTTTCACTGATGACTGTAATAGGATGGTCACAGGATCTTGAAAACCATGGAAATTTATTTCTTCTTGATGAGAAAAAACAGAAAGAAAAACCTCTTTCATAAGTGCTTGTTGCTCTTGCTCTATTTCTTCTATTCTAAGAACATTTTCAAATGAAATGGAAGCAATAGGTTTGTCTATTCTTCCATGCATATCAACAAATATATTCATACATTATTGAACATCTTCAAATGTGACAACCATACTATGTGCATCCTCTTGTTCATAAAACAATTCTGATTTGGTTTCATTAAACTTCTGGAAATTTGCTTGAGGACTGTCATTTTGACTTTCAAATGAATTAATAGAAATAAGTTCCTTCTCATAATCTTCTTGCAAATGTGAAAATCTAATATCATGCACTATTTCACAGTCTAGAGTTCCCATGGATGCACTTTCAAAACCATGATTTTCAAATGAATCAAATAAAAACATTGTCTCTTCATTATCTTTCTGTATTTCTGATTGAAAAATGGCATATGTTGTTTTGTTGCTTTCCTGAAGCTCTATGTGATTTGTTTGTTCATTGTTGGAAGTTTCCATAGATGTAGTTTCAGAATCCTCATCCATGTCTAGGCCACTTAGAATTTGAACAACCATCTCATTCATAGGGGGAGAAAGACAACCTTGAAACACTTTGTCTTGCTGAAAATCTTGTTGAATATCTTTATCAAGTTCAGGGGAAGGAAAATGACTTTCAACAACAATTTCTTGATCAGCTTCACCTTCAACCAAAGAAGGGGCTAGTATTTGTTGTTGGGCTAAATATTCATAAAGGGCTTCTATGATTTCAACATTCATACACTCTTCATTTCCAAAAAGATTTTCAATGAAATGTTCACAAAATTCACAACAATCTTCAAACACCAAGGATGAAGAATTAGATTCTCCATAATGCTTAAAGAATTTTATATCAAAATCTTTAAGAGAGTATAAGTTGCCTGGTTTTAAACCTTCATACCATAATCTTTCTCTCCCCTCTAAAGTAGCCATAAAAATTTTCATCAAACAATCCTCATGAAATTCAACCCCCAGCTTACATATGTGCATGTGAAATCTAATCAAGTGCAAGGCAACACCATTTCCTTTCCCATCTTCAAATTTAGGCAAATATTTTGCCAATTTATGTGAGGAATATGATTCGGAAATCCATGAATATGAGATCGATTCATTGGAGCATACCTTGCAGATATTGAACTCATCTTCGGACAGTGGAGTCGCCAATGATGTTTTGGAAGTTGGATTCTTCATTGAGAGTGGAGTTGCCAATAAAAATTCAAATTTTTGGATTCTTCTACCAGTGGAATCACCTTCAAACTGATTTTTGATGTGTGGAGTCGCCAGAGTAGGAATACAACCAATATGTTCCTAAGTGGCTTCTTCTCTCAAACCTTAGAACTCAACCATGTTGTTCTTCCCATGGAAAATTTTTCAATTTCGTCCCCGGCAACGGTGCCAAAATGTTAACACCCTGTAAATCTGCTTGATTGTCAAAAAGATGATAGGGGTAACTGTTTCAACCATCTTTAGACCTGAAAACTCTCTGGTTCAACTCGAAGAGGGCTCTCTCGTGTCACTTGATATATCTATGGCAATCGGTGGCTAGACTTGGTTTGTTTTGGGGATTTTTATAAAGTTGTTGGCTAAGAAGGGGAGGAACACATAGGGCTATGGAGTCAAAATTTCTGAAAATGAATGAAAATAATGATCAACAAGTAGAACTCTCCATAGGATAAAGGCTAAATGAGGCAATGAATCTGAGTTGTAAATTTAAATTTGCAGAGTGTAAGAGGAAAGGGGTAAAACAAGTAGCTGCATCAGAGCATTAATCAAATGAATTCTGAATTAGTTAGGAAGAAATACACACAATTTAAATTGCTTCAGCTGAGAGCGTCACAAGACGAATTCTAGGCCTTTAATTCTCCAATTTAAACAGAAGAAAATTCATATGGAATAAGAGATCACAGAAAATACAAACAATGAAGGAAGACAAAACTCATATCATAGCCATTAGAATCTTTTCATAAACAATTCAAAATGCTTATGCATATGTGTTCAATTCAGTCCCAGAAAAATTACAATAGAGTCCAGAAACACTAAAATTGTGCCCCTGCACTTCTGCCTCCTCCTTTAATACACTCACAAGCTATAATACTTATACAATTTGAGTTCCTTTGGTGTGTAACTGATTAAAATAACTGAAACAAAATGTTGCATCTTCTACAATGATTACAAATGACAGTTTTCAGAAAAAAATGTTTCATGACCCCTGCAGATTCCTCTAATGCTTCGGCTCCTTCCTCTGCCACTTTTTCTTTGAAATGACACTCATAATGTTTCGAATATAATTTCATTTATCCATATTCTCATTAAACATTTGGGAATAATATATTTGAAATAAAAATAATTCCCAAATATTTTTCTATCCTAAGAATTAAATTTCCATAATTTATTTCATGCCCATGGTTTTTAAGACCATGTCTTGTTTGCCCAATTCACCATTTCATTGTAAAAAAATTTACTTTTACCATTTCTCCATGAAAAACATTTACTGTGTAATGTTTTTCCAATTTACCATTTCACTGTGGAAAAACATTTACTATGTAATGTTTTTCCAATTTACTATCTTTGGCAAAATACCTTTTATCTTCTTCTTTTACTTCTGTAAAACCTTTGGATAAAAATTGTCCAAGTTTTCGTTCACGTGCATATTCCATTTAATTATTTTCCATGGAAATAAACATTAGTCTCCTTGATTTGTAAAATGTGAATTTCACCTATGTAAAACAATTTCATTGTGAGGAGGATTTTGTTTTATTAGAAATTCCATAATCTTTATTGAAATGCACTCCAAGAAAAATGCCACATAAAACATATGATAAATGCTTGCACGTGTCCACCAAAGAAACCACGGTAGTATTCCCCGGTCTCCCTTCACAAAATTAACCTCCTCGTTACTTCAACCTCCGATATGTATGTCTGCCCTCCATCCAATCTTTGACTTTTCCACATTATGAATTGAGATTTGTGCCCATGATTTGACGTGATTTCATAAATTAAATATTGGATCAAATATTAATATAAATATAAAAATATTTAAATTAATAATAAAAAACCCCTTTTTTCTATTTTCGAAGGATTTTGGGCATATGAGGCTTAAAAATATGACTTTGTGGATAGGATAAGGGTGCTTAATGAATATGTTTTATTTTCAAMRRGAATATGAAAATAAGGGTAAAAGTGAATGAAGTGATGGAACTAAGGGGTTTAGATAGGAATATAGGCTAGGTATAGGCTTGAGATATTTGCCAATTTTTGACTCATGGAGTACATGACTATTTTGGATGATCATTTGGGTGAAAGATTTAGGCGATGGGAGCTTGACAAAGATGGTGATAAAATTTGAAAATCTGAGTGGAAAAATAACACAAGGACAAGCTGCTTTGGAAAAATAAAATGCAAATGAGAAGGTGATAACACCATCAACTTCTGATATCGGGGGTTGGAAAAAATGGTTTTGAGTAGACCTATTTTCGCCCCGATGTACCTCTGGTGTCTCCACTCATCCACAAATGAAACCATAATGGTTTCCCCGACCCGCCTTCGAATAATTATTTTCCGCGCTGCTTCATTCCCCGATATGTGCCTTAGCCGTTGATCTGGGCTTCTTCAAGATCGATGGTCCGCCGAGTTATACATTTTGTGCCTCTGCTATATTTGTCTATATTCCACTGGATATATCCCAGTCCCCCAAACTATCATGCTTCCACAGTGATATAGCATTTCGCTAAATTTCTGAAAATTTGGTCCTGATCTCAAAATTGTTATGGTGATAACATTGGCTCCAAATGGGGATGCTATCCTCCCTGTGAGGTAGCAAAGAACTCATAGAACCTGTGCATGATCCATTTGTCTTCTCCCAAAACATGTGTGTGCACCCTGCTCCGTCTTGTCACCAGTGTCTGCTGAAAACCAAACTCTGCACACTACTCTCAACTGAATATTGAACACTGAATAGACTGCTAAAATATGACTGTACATACTACTGGAAATCCAAACTAAAAAATGCTTGACCAACAAGATTATTTGCATACTCCTATATACTATAAAACCATTGAAAGGAATACTCAATCAAGTGATGCTAAAGTGCCAATGCAACCAATCAAGCAATTGGCTTCCCGATTTTTCTTCGATCACATCTTTCTTAAGCAGGGAGACAAATGTAAAAGATGGAAGATAAAACCACAAGTTGACTCCAAAACCTGAACTTATGAATAAAACAAAATCCTCTTTCACTGATGACTGTAATAGGATCGCCACAGGATCTTGAAAACCATGGAAATTTATTTCTTCTTGATGAGCAAAAATAGAAAGAAAAACCTCTTTCATAAGTGTTTGTTGCTCTTGCTCTATTTCTTTTGTTCTAAGAACTTTTTCAAATGAAATGGAAGAAATAGGTTTGTTTATTCTTCCATGCATATCAACAAAAATATTCATACATTCTTGAACATATTCAAATGTGACAGCCATATTATGTGCATCCTCTTGTTCATCAAACAATTCTGATTTGGTTTCATTAAACTTCTGGAAATTTGCTCGAGGACTACCATTTTGACTTTCAAATGAATTAACAGAAATAAGTTCCTTCTCATAATGTTCTTGCAAATGTGAAAATTTAATAGCATGCACCATTTCACAGTCTAGAGTTCCCATGGATGCACTTTCAAAACCATGATTTTCAAATGAATCAAATAAAAGAACTGCCTCTTCATTATCTTTCTATATTTCTTATTGAAAAATGGCATATATTGTTTTGTTTCTTTCCTGAATCTCTATGTGATTTGTTTGTTCATTGTTGGAAGTTTCCATAGATGTAGTTTCAGAATCCTCATCCATGTCTAGGCCACTTAGAATTTGAACAACCATATCATTCATAGGGGGCGAAAGACAACCTTGAAACACTTTGTCTTGCTGAAAATCTTGTTGAATATCTTCATCAAGTTCAAGGGAAGGAAAATGACTTTTAGCAACAATTTCTTGATCATCTTCACCTTCAACCAAAGGAGGGGATACTATTTGTTGTTGGGATGAATATTCATAAAGGGCTTCTATGATTTCATCATTCATACACCCTTCATTTCCAAAAACATTTTCAAGGTACTTAATGAAATGTCCACAAAATTCACAACAATCTTCAAACACCAAGGATGAAGAATTAGATTCTCCATAATGCTTAAAGGATGTTATATCGAAATCTTTAAGAGAGTATAAGCTACCTGGTTTTAAACCTTCATACCACAATCTTTCTCTCCCCTCTAAAGTAGCCATAAAAAATTTCATCAAACAATCCTCATGAAATTCAACCCCCAGCTTACATATGTGCATGTGAAATCTAATCAAGTGCAAGACAACATCATTTCCTTTCCCATATTCGAATTTAGCCAAATAATTTTGCCAATTTATGTGAGGAATATGATTTGGAAAGCCAGGAATATGAGATCGATTCATTGGAGCATAACTTGCCGATATTGAACTCATCTTCGGACAATGGAGTCACCAATGATGTTTTGGAAGCTAGATTCTGCATTGAGAGCAGAGTCGCCAATAAAAATTCAAATTTTTGGATTCTTCTGCCAGTGGAATCGCAGTCAAACTTATTTTTGATGTGTGGAGTCACCAGATCAGGAATACAACCAATATGTGCCTAAGTGTCTACTGCTCTTAGGCCTTAGAACTCAACCATGTCGTTCTTCCCAGGGAAAATTTTTCAATTTCGTCCGCGACAATGGCGCCAAAATGTTACCACCCTATAAATTTGCTCGGCTATCAAACAGATGACAAGGGTAACTATTTCAACCAGCTTTAGAGCTGAAAACTAGCTGATTCAACTTGGAGAGGGCTCTCTCGTGTCACTTGATATATCTATGGCAATCGATGGCTAGATTTGGTTTATTTTGGGGATTTTTATAAAGTTGTTGGCTAAGAAGGGGAGGAACACACAGGGCTATGGAGTCAAAATTTCTGAAAATGAATGAAAACAATGATCAACATGTAGAACTCTCCAGAGGATAAAGGTTAAATGAGGCAATGAATTTGAGTTGTAAATTTAAATTTGCAGAGTGTAAGAGGAAAGGGGGAAAAAATTAACTTCATCAGAGCATTAATCAAATGAATTCTTAATTAGTTAGGAAGAAATACACACAGTTTAAATTGCTTCAGCCGAGAGCATCACAAGACGAATTCTAGGCCTTTAAATCTCCAATTTAAACAGAAGAAAATGCATATGGAATAAAAGATCATAGGAAATACAAACAATGAAGGAAGACAAAACTCATATCATAGCCATTAGAATCTTTTCATAAACAGTTCAAAATGCTTCAGAATATGTGTTCAATTCAGTCATAGAAAAATTACAATAGAGTCCAGAACCACCAAAATTGTGCCCTTGCACTTCTGCCTCCTCCTTTAATACACTCATAACCTATAATACTTATACAATTCGAGTTCCTTTGGTGTGTAACTAATTACAATAACTGAAACAAAACGTTTCATATTCTACAATGATTACAAATGACAGTTTTCAGAAAAAACATTTCATGACCCCTGCAGATTCCTCTGACACTCTTACTCCTTCCTCTGCCACATTTTCTTTGAAATGCCACTCATAATGTTTTGAATATAATTGCATTTATCCATATTCTCATTAAACATTTGGGAATAATATATTTGAAATAAAAATAATTCCCAAATATTTTTCTATCCTGTAGAATTAAATTTCCATAATTTATTTCATGCTCGTGGTTTTTAAGACCATGTCTTGCTTGCCCAATTCACCATTTCATTGTAAAAACATTTACTTTTTCCATTTCTCCATGAAAAACGTTTACTGTGTAATGTTTTTCCAATTTACCGTTTCACTGTGGAAAAACATTTACTGTGTAATGTTTTTCCAATTTACCATCTTTGGCAAAATACCTTTTATCTTCTTCTTTTACTTCTGTAAAACCTTTGGATAAAAATTGTCCAAGTTTCCGTTCACGTGCATCTTCCATTTAATTATTTTCCATGGAAATAAAAATTAGTCTCCTTGATTTTTAAAATGTGAATTTCACCTCTGTAAAACAATTTCACCGTGAGGAGGAATTTCTTTTACTGGAAATTCCATAATCTTTATTGAAATGCACTCTTGGAAAAATGTCGCACATAAAACATATGATAAATGCTTTCATTTATTATATCGATCTTGGGCTTAAAGTGGTTTAAATCAAACTGCTCTTACCTCTGATGTGTTCCATGTAAAAGTGCGTGTTCACCAAAGAAACCATGGTAGTGTTCCCCGGTCTCCCTTCACAAAATTAACCTCCTCGTTACTTCAACCTCTGATATGTATGTGGGCCCTCCATCCAATCTTTGACTTTTCCACATTATGAATTGAGATTCGTGCCCATGATTTGATGTGATTTCACAAATTAAATATTGGATTAAATATTAATATAAATATAAAAATATTTATATTAATAATAAGAAACCCCTTTTTTCCTATTGTCAAAGGATTTTGGGCATATGAGGCTTAAAAATATGACTTTGTGGATAGGATAAGGGTGTTTAATTAATATGTTTTATTTTCAATGGGAATATGAAAATAAGGGTAAAAGTGAATGAAGTGATGGAACTAAGGGGTTTAGATAAGAATGTAGGCTAGGTATAGGCTTGAGATATTTGCCAATTTTTTACTCATGGAGTACATGACTATTTTGGATGATCAGTTGGGTGAAAGATTTATGTGATGGGAGCTTGACGAAGCTGGTGATAAAATTTGACAATCTGAGTGGAAAAATAACACAAGGACAAGCTGCTTTGGAAAATCAAAATGCAAATCAGCAGGTGATAACACCATCAACTTCCGATATCGAGGGTTGGAAAAAATGGTTTTGAGTAGACCGATTTTCACCCTGATGTACCTCTGGTGTCACCACGCATCCACGAATGAAACCATAATGGTTTCCCTAGCTCGCCTTCGAATAATTATCTTCTACGTTGCTTCATTCCCCGATATGTGCCTTAGCCGTTGATCCGGGCTTCTTCAAGATCGGCAGTCCCCCGAGTTATACATTTTGTGCCTCTGCTATATTTGTCTATATGCTGCTGGATATATCTCGGTCCCCCAAACTATCATGCTTCCACAGTGATATAGAATTTCGCTAAATTTATGTAATTTCGGTCCTGATCTAAAAATTGTTATGGTGATAACAATATATTTTCCAGATATTACATTAATGTTTCATCCTTTCAAATTCAAAACATCTTCAAAATGCACGTTGGTGCATATCCATCTGTCCTCCACTTGCGCTTTCTTGTGATGCTCCTGTATCAATAGAGTGGTAAATGATCAACATGGTATTATTGCATACCAAGGGTTGAGTCCACTCAGGAATAATTTCAACAAACCTCAATTTTCTGGCTAGGTTCAGGGATGATTTTAAGGATGAAAGTTTATATTAAAATGTAGAAACCAAGGCTAATATTAATAGTCCTTAATATGGAAAATTTAAAATGTTTGGCGATAGATTTGCAAAAATAGTCAAATTTCTAAGGATTTTATTTAGTTTCTATAAAATTTTGGATATTTTAAAGGTAAAATAATTTTATTTTATGGAATTTGGGCAAGTCATGTTTAGAAAAAATGGAAATTGGCGAATGTTTTTTTGGGAAAAAACATGGAAAATTATCCCATTTGTGAAATTTAGCCCCTAAAATAATCTATGGCTGGGTTGTTGGATGGAAAAATGCATATCTCCTCATTCCTAGGCAGTTAGAGGGAATTCCATATATGGTTGGAAATGTCTAAGAATAAGATTTCAAACCATATAACTTGTGCTCCCATTTGAGCTACGTATGTAGGGTAAACATTCAGTCAAAGATATGGTATCCAAAGTGACCATAAAAAATCCAAAAGTAATACTTTCAACAATATCCATCTTGCAATATTTTTATTGGACATCTGTAGGCTTGTAATATTTATCTAGATGTATGTAAGCTCCCCCTATATTTGACATCAATGACAAAAATATTTCCAACAGTTTACACTTGCAACCCAAGGAGTAGTAGTTGTCGAATGACCTATTGCAACAACAATTGTCATCTCCAACCATGAGATTGATAACAGGGTTATTCCAAATGCACCCCCTACTCATCCCTTATCTTCCATCCTACAGTGAAGGAACCCTTTCTTGAATTTTTTCCAGAGTCTTGTTGATCCATTTTCATGTTGTAACCTTTCATTTTATGCTAAGTATTACTATGTGGAAGTCTTTTCATCTCAATYCGTAACTCTTTGCACCATGTGCAAGTCTCATAGTTCCATATTACTTCTTGGAACAAATCATATGTTTTCAACGCTTAGTCATTTTTTTGATTTCCTTCCCATATGGATATTATTTCGCATGCAGAGATTCCTCCCATTGGATCTTTTCTCTACACTCCACATACCTATCATTCCACATGAGTCAACACTTAGATTATTTATAAATTTTCCTCATACGTAGAAGTCAATACATACCTTTTCCTTTGCAATCCCTAATTTTATCTTCACACATCCACAATCCTCATTTTTCTCCAACACTTAGAAAATTTTCTAACTTTCCACACTTCTATCTTCTATAATATTTATTTCTTAGTCATTTTTCAACTTCCCCCACTGATCCGAATTATTTTCGGCACAAAATGAGATCAGAGATATAATAAAGAAATGCACAGAGATATCATTGATATTCAATAATATAACAGAAATATATCAGAGATGCAACCATAAATAGAGAGGTACAATAATACACAATTTCTATTAATGAAAGAAATGTACAAAGACTGTAAAAATACAGAGTGAAAGACTTGCTAGAATGGTGGCATCTTATCTTTGAGAAGAGATGTGACAACTATTCACATTCGCAAGAAGATGATTACAACGAGGCTCTGAAGGCATTTTTACAATAAGTAGGAATGCCAAAAGCCATATACATCCAAAAACCTAACCCTAGGATATGAAGCGACAAAATTCATGTGGGCCCCATTTGGGTAAGTGAGTGCATCAACTTCATGGGGTCATAACTTTTGCATATGAACTCCGTTTTAGGCCTGTGATAGCTCGTTGGAATCGTATTGTCAAGGATATTCATTTTGGGGGCTCAATCATGTTTTTGGCTATCATTGAGAACCTTGATCTCGAAAAACCTTCATTTGGGCCCTCAAAATGGCCCTAGAAGTTAAAAACTGCTAAAAATAGTAAATTGCCAAAATTGCCAGAAAAGTGTTTTGAGGGAGTTGAAAAAGGTGGGTGGCCACCGATATCCACTTGGATCAATCCTCCCTCCTTAGGAAGCAATGGTCTCCATTGCGTTGAGTTGTCAGGGGAGAGGGAAAAGAATTTGCTGAATCTGTATTTTGGTGAGCTACTTGCCTTGTTGTAGACTTCACACTGCTCAGTTTGTGGAAGTCTATCACAAACTTGTTGAGGCCTAGGATTTTCAAGAATTTGGGCTACATGAGAGGAAAGTGGGCAGAAGGAATTTTTGCGCTTTGTTGCAACCTTGTCGACCTGCTCCTATTGGATAGAAGGTTCTTAGGGAGAGGTTGTAGTGGTTCCAATGTCCTTCTGTTCCCCTTTTGAACAATATTGTGAAGAAGCTGAATTTTGCAGTATGAGATACTACCTTGCGACAATTTTTTGATGGAACAATAGTCGAAACTACCTCTGGTATTCTATAGAGATGACCCCCCAAAGTAACAATGACACTACGGGGTCGAGACTCATAAACATCATGGCGTCTCCACATATATGGTTGGCCCAAGAGAAAATCATAGACATCCAGTGGGGAAACATCACATAATACCTCATCCTTGAAGGGTTGGATGTCGTATGACAATCGACACTGTTGGCTGACACAAAGATCTCATCCTTACCGAAGCCACCCGATGTTGTATGGTTGTGGGTGTGGTGTTCTTGACAATATCAACTGTTTGATGACCTCTGCTGAGATGAGGTTTTTATAGCTTCCACTATCAACAATAAAATGTAGCAGGATCCCCTTCACCAAAATATGTGAATGAAAAAGGTGCTCCCCCTCTTCAGGATCTGTTGGTTCTACTAGTTGAATTACTGTGGTCGCGACAATAGCAGTGGGGTCTGTGTCAATGATCTGTCCTTTACCAGTGTTTTTAGAATCATATCCTGAATCAGGGTTCAGTTCCTTGTCTTTGATCTCGGCCACCAATGACTGTTTTGAGAAAAATTCATCGGTGTTGTGTCAGGGGATTTTTTGGAAATCACACCATTTTTTGGTGACCTTCTCTGTCTTCCCATGACACTTCTTTTCCTGTGTCCTGGAATGGTTTTCGAGAGACTATTTTTTAGGATAGTCTTTGTCATACTTTGGTTGTTGTGGATTTGCAGACCCGAATTCCCATTTGTTCTGGTGCTTAAATTTATGCTCAATTTTAACAACATATCGATAACCAGCACCGAGTGATGAGATGTCTAGAAAATCTATTTTAGTCTGGATGTATTTGTGTACAGCTCCATGGTATTTCAGAACCAAATGTTTTTATAACCCTAAATTGTACCACACATGCTTACCTGGCATCAGGCCAACTCATATCCCTTCATTGCCAAAACATCTGCTGAATAACCTCTTTGAAAATCCTCTTAGGTAAAGGAAAATGTGCCCTAACCCACTACTGCACGCGGGTGAATGCTGGAAGGCCTACTACAGCCCATGTTTACCTAACAAAGAATAAAAACAGGAAAGTTGCTGATGGGACAAAAATCTATGGGTCAGTTAACTGAAACTCTTGGCCATGCATGGCCGAGAGTTCGTCCAAAACCCTAGCTCCTTATAGCCTATAAAAGAAGGGGTAGGGGTACCATTTGGAAGAGGAAAATAATAGTGAAGAAACTCTACCCATTTGCCGAATCGAATTGTCCCAACCCTTTAGCCTTTCCTCAAGCCTAAGGAGAATTAACGCAAAGCAGTTGGAGGACAAAGAAGAGGAGGAGCCCAGGATCAGGATCAAGGAGTAGTGGCTGGTCTCGACTTTGATTGTAAGTTGATTCATTTTGAAAATAATAAAAAGATACTTTTCCCGTCCCAATGCATGAGTTATCTAGGATTTGTGTAATTTATGCTTAATTTCTAACCCTCAAGTAGAAACGTAGCATGCATGCGTAGTGTTTTGCCTTAATCGCAGGATTATCTTTGGAAGGAGCAGCGCAAGTAAGAGGGCAAAGCACAACGGAGGATCTACACCAAACATCAGTAAAAAAGGTTAGTAGTTCCTTTCCATGTGTGGATGTGAAAAAAGGGTTTTAAGTTTTGGGTGGTAGGTTAAAAGTGATTTCTTTATGGTCATAATCTGCATGCAAGCCTGACCCTAGTTTTCTAGTCCGTAGGATATATTTCCCAACAACAGAATTGGCGACCATACTGGAGATATACTGTTTAGGGTTTCTGGATTTAGTTGAGGTTTTTGGGTAGTTTAAAGGAATAGATTTTATGTTTCTTTGTCTGTCTGTTTTCTGTTAGGTCAGAGCTAGCAGGGAACTTGGTTCTTTATACTAGTTTTTCCTTTACTGTTTCTTGATGGTAATTATCGGGACACACATAGGTACATGCGGCCTGCAGAAGGCCTGCATGTGTGTACCTGCACCCTAACCTTCTACTGTCCGGGTTTGAATTCTTGTTGTAAGGGTTTCAGTAGTGTGTAGGAGTCATAGAGCTTGAGAGGTAGTCCTCCTCTTCCGTATCAGAATTATACATTCTTAGGGGGCTTTCGGGATCCTGTCTGAGTCTTGTTAGTTCATAGTCTTGTCTCGGTTTGCTTTATTGCGTTTTGTTGTTTCTTTTAATTATTTTTCTTTTCTGTTGAAAGAAGCATCCAAGCCTTTAAGAGACCCTGGTTAGCAATACCAGAGGCCTCTTCCTAGTCTGTGCTGCCTATGTTTATTTTTGCCTTAGCTTTGATACATAAACGCGGCCTGTGCAAGTGCAGCCCACGGGTACACGTGCTCTATGGTAGCTCAACACGCATTCATACGTGTGTTGTTTCAGTGACAGAGGCATGCTTGACAGGCAGCTTTTCAATCAGGGTGGGGTAGTCATCCCCTCTTGTGGAGAGAATTTTTCCTCTCAGGTGGTTGAGTCTAGGGTAGAACAGTCAGTAGGTTAGGGCCTCTTATCCTTAGCCTATTTTTTTTTTATTAAGTTGATAGATGATAGAAAAGATAAAAAGAAAAATTTTGTTTTATGGTTTTTAGACAAGCGTAAGAATCGTTGTTTTCCTGATTGCCATTGAGTGTCTTTACTTCGATTCTTTTTGATCTGCACTTTAAGCCATAATTTTGTTTTGTTTTCTTGGTTTTGTGCTTGTCGACATTTTCCCTTTGTTGCTTCATTTAGCACTTAAATAAAATAAAAATTTCTTTTCATTTTCTTCTTTGCTTGAAAATTGTGTTTCTGCATCAATAGCTAGGGAGAAGTCTTTTTGTTCATAAGTTTTTTGCAGTACATTTAGCACATAAGTAGCTCGTAGTCGAGAAAAATTCCTTTATGTTTGTTGCATGAAATCTTAGAAAAATTGAAAATAAAAAGAAATCTTTCCTTGTGAAAAGTTGTTGATTTTTGCATTTAGTAAAAATCTTTTGTTTCCATCTTTTTTCATTTGTTTTTGCTTTGAGTCTTTACACATCATCAGTTTCACCTTCATACCTTGTGACATGAAAAATCCCATAAAAACAACGCTAATTTAAAATCTATTAGACTTTTTGTTTGTAGGGTTCATACACTAGTTCAGGACTAGGGCCTTGGATTAGGTTAGAGAGGAAACTCTCCAAGGCCACTCAAAACCAAACATTGGGGTCTGTGATAGGGAGTGTAGAAGTCCAGTTTCGTGGAAGTTATCCGGGACCCCCCTCTAACACAGGGGATAAACACGAGGTAACATGAGGGAAGGTAGCAGAGATAACCCCTCCAAAGTCGGACCAAGCATAGTGGAGAACACATATCGAGGATTTGTTGAGGGATTCCGTTGTTTTCATTTTCCACGGGGATTCGTGGGTCTCGAATCTGTTCAAGGTCCTCAGTTGTCTTCCAGACCATTTTCTCTCGATACCCTTGACAGGTTTCGGTCTTGATACCCTCCTCATTGTGGTCTACCCGACTATCGACTGTACCCGCCTAGTGACTGTTCGCGTGCTGGCAAACTAGTTGCCAATGTTTTTTAGGGACATACACAGGTGACTGTAGGGGTATACCACGGTACCTAGGACAGACATCGGGCCATTCTTTGAAGAGTATACCCAGAGGGTGCTTCCATTTTTGAGTTTCACTTGCACCGGTAAGTTGCTCTAGTGTTGGTTGTTGTAACTGTTCTTCCAACTAGTTTAGTGTTTTCTTGTCTTATCTCTTATGGGATTCTTTTTAGTGAATGTTATTGTTTGAATGTATAGAATACCTTAGCATGTCTTGGATCTTCTCACACAGTGGAGGATCCCAAGCTCCGTCGGTCACGAAGGCTCTTGGGCCTGCCGTCGATTATACTGGAGCCACCCCCGCCACCATTGAGGCGGAAGATAGACCAACAAGGTTCTTTCGAAGAAACCGGGTTACAAACCATTGAGCCTGAACAACTCCCGAAGGAATCAACCGCTAATATTGGCTCAGTTGAAACCCCAACCACTGATACTTGGCCATCGTTCAGTGTACCAATCCAATTTTATGAACACCTATCAGTGCCTCACACAGCTATGGAAACAAACGCTGTTACTTCCTCTGGGAATTCTTCCATTCCCACCACCGTTGCTACCACAGGAGAAGCATCTCCTAACTTGCCATCGTTGGTCTGAGCCACCACGGTTTCGACCACAACTACTTCGCACAGTGGACCGACCCCATCTATCACGACAGCCACAAATCTCTTCACACCTAGTGCGACAGGCTCTCCGTTCTCATACAGTATGCCTAGTTCGGGCACAAGTCTTGCACTCACTCACTCTACTTTACAGACTTTGGGTCTAGGGGCAGGGAGCTCTAATGCTCCTCTGCAAGGTCAACTTGGGGGCATTCATGTCCCTTTTAATGCTTTTCCTTACACTGGAGGTCATATTTCTCCTTCGTCCCCTTCGCTTGGTGGCCTGCATCAGCAGTCCGCCAGGCAGCCTGCACACACGAGTTCATTTGGAGCTGGGAGTCAAGGAACACCTGCGCAAACTCTGCCAGTAGGTTCATCACCATTTGTTTGGAATGGGACGTTTGGTAACAACATTTTTGCATCCACTACTTTCCCATCTGGGGGCACTCCCATTTTGGGACAGTCTACTCCGACGCAGGGTACTATTCCTGCGCTAGGGGCACATATAGTAGGACCTTGGAACTCAGGACAAGGATCCATTCCCTCCTCTGGAATTTCGTTTTGGGGTAATTCTTTCTACAGTCAATGGAACCCTGGATAGACTTCCATGCCTCTCCCATCAGGACCGGCATGGGGTAATCCTTCCCAAAGTCCTTCAAACACGATGCATGCCCAACATCCTATGTCCTTTATGGGGAATCAACCAATGATGTCTCCACAGATGCAAAATCATTACGCTGGTCAGGGCCATGGTTTCTACCAGAATCCAGGCCAGCAGCCAAACTTTTCCTGGCAACCTGGTGCCAGTCAAACTCTAGGACCCTTTTTCCTAGGCTATCAGCAGCAACCCAAACTACCATTCTTGGTGACGTTACACTTGCCAGATTTGAAAAGGTTGTTAAATGATCCTATATGTCACGATCCACATTGGCCTCCTATGCCAACGAAGTTGCCTTCGAAAATTCCAAAGTTCAAGGCCAAGCCTAACGAATATCCAGGTGATCACGTGACTACCTTCCATCTTTGGTGTTCATCTAACTCATTGAAAGATGACTCCGTCCAGTTGCAATTGTTTCAACGCACTCTTATCGAGAGTGCCACGAAATGGTACATCAAGCTTGATCGCTCAAGATACTCTTCTTTTGGTGAACTGGAAATGGCCTTCCTTAACCATTTCCAGTTACCTGTGAGATACGACGCAGGCACAGAGTTTCTAGCCAATTTTGAATAGACGATAGCAGACCATATCTCTGATCATATCCGAGAGTGGAGACGCCGAAAGAGTCTAATCAAAGCACCAATCCCACCAGCATTCCTTCTTGAGTGGTTCCTTAAGTCTTTAGTCCCGCAATTATCCAAAGACATCGCAACTTCAGGAGTTTTCTCCAAAGAAGATGCCATCATGAGGGATCAATAGTTTGAGCTTATTTATTCTCAGTCTGGTTTATTATACAAAATCCTGCCAGATGCACCACGATCGATACTGGATAAAACTAGACAGAGAGATGGACCACATGCCGATGGTATTGTTGGTTCAGCACAAACCAAGCCTACTGATCAATTGACAAAGCAATTGTAACAGTTATCTATACAATACTCAGCAGCCAGCCATACTACTTCTTTGGTTGCTCCTCCTACCCAAATGTCAGAAGTACACTCCGTGCAGACAACTAACCCAAATGCCACCCAACAGCCTAAAGGAAAGAAAAAACAATGAAAGAAGGGTAAGGGGGAGAAAAAACCCACTAATAATGCTAGCGAGGGCACCACGGAAAAATGGAAGGCGAGGTATCCATGCAACCTTTGTTTGGAAGACCACCCAACCCATATTTGTCCTCGACTTGCAGAGGCCCAAAATTTTGTCACACAGCAACAACAAGATGTGTTGACTAATCCCTTTCATCATGGGCAAAATTTGACTCAAGCCTCTACAAGTGCCGAAGGGGGCAGCCAAGAAACCTGCCCTCCCCCAAACAATTCTTCATCCGCGAACATATATATGGTTAGGGGTGATGCTTTAATAACGAATAGAGCGCACGACTATAGTAAACCAAGCGCCTTTGAGAAGGGCAAAGAAGACGAACTCCCATCTCTTCCTCTATAGATTGAGAAGACATTGGGAGAAATGATGACATGCATTCCAAAGGGTGCATTTAAGAAATCTTCTCACAACCCAAACGCAAGGGCTGCCCAGAATTACACTGTGGTGGAAGATTTATCACAAACTCCTTGTGCGATGTCTGCTTTGGAGGTCCTCCAAATCTGCCCTGCTCAGCGGAAATCCTTGTTAATTGATGTAGGCTCTACTAAGACTTGTAACTTGGGTACCATCATGTTAGATACGATTGACTTAAAACCTCATCTGCCTTACCACGTCGCATTTTAGATAGTAGTGGCTCATCCCATGAAAACTTTTACATGGAATATCTTCCGCACGTCGGTCGAAGAGGGCACTTCGACTTGCATTATGTTGTTAGCATGTTGGAAGGATATTGGCCAGCCCACTTTGTCTCCGTCATCTACTCTCCTCATTGTGTTTGACGGTCGTTCTTTCCAGCCACACAACATCATCCCTTCTTTCCTTGTGTAGTAAGGAGGGAAGGCTGTATGCGTCGAAGTCGAGGTAGTCAATGCCCCCCTCAACTATAACCTCTTGTTAGGCCGGAGTTGGACTTACGCTATGCAAGAGGTGGTTGCTACTATTTTCCGAGTCTTGTTGTTTCCACACGAAAGTCGGATAGTGACCATTGATCAATTGTCCTTCTCTAGACCTGACCCAGCTTTGGGGGCATCCATGGTTCCCATGATTGATAATCCTCAAGCCAGTGTCGTTAACGTAGGAGTTGGTTTGTGCCCATCCTTGATGGGTACCTTCGATTACCCACCTCCTCATGACGATGTCGGGTTTATATCTAATCACCACAAGGCTAAGATTTTTCAAGTTTCGTCGTTCCGCACGACTTACTTTGAGGATCCATGGATTCTTCCTTCCCCATTAGCCACAATGGATGAGATAGGGAACTCTGGCATGTTCATGCCCTTGTCGACTGCTGAAGTAGCATACTCTTTAGTCCAACAAGCTTCAGCTAACCTAGATCCGACTCCCGTACAAGCGTTGGATCCACTTATAGAGCCTACTCGGGCTCAGGGTTCTCTTGCTACCATCGATTCGTTAGACTTAGTCTTGCCTTCTGACGAAGCAGTAATTGAAGCAATGACTAGTCCGAACAAACCTTGGGAACATCTTCATCTCAGATCATATTTCCTCCCAAAGTTAAGCTGAATCAAAGCAGGAGAATTCATTGTGACTATAACTAGAGATAGGTCTTGTCATACTAATCCCTTAGCTACACACACGATCTATGCTGAGGGCGATATGACAACCATTACTGAAATGATACCTATCAATATCTATAGAACCCCTGGTGTCATAGACAATGTTTTCGTCGGAGCATACAACTCCCCCGAGGAGATGCCAGGCATCGACCCACAAAGATTTGATCATGAGCTAACTTTGTTGTTTTTCAAGATCGCTTTGAGATCCGAAAGCAACATCCGGCGAGACAACATTTATGCTTTTCGATCTCATCTGGATTAACTGAGAAAAGTAACCATTGTGGAGTCTCCTTTAAGCCCTTTTCAGACACCTTAAAGATGAAAAGATTGTCGAGTGACCTTGTTTCTTCACACTCATTAAATTGGTCCAGAAGAACGTTCCTTAAATGGGTCTTCATTTAAGCCCTTTTCAGACCCTTAAACATGAAAAGATTGCTGAGTGATCTTGTGACCTTTCAAGCTCATTAAACTGAAATTTGAAGTCACATCTGTCCGGCGGTAGTTTACCCCTTTTTCGGTCCGGACAGTCAACTGTATGAACAAAGGTATACTCTATCGAATTCCCATTCCTTAGAAGAGTATCCTCAGGTATAATTTTATTCCTTTTTCGGGCCTGAGGGACTAAATTTACGAAAAAGAAACCCCCACGGAGTCCATAGTTAAGCTCTTTTCAGACTCCCTAAAATTGAAAAGATCGTCGAGTGATCTTATTCTTTCACACTTGTTAAAATGGTCCAGAATAATATTCCTGACGGAGTCCATAGTTAATATTTTTTCAGACTCCTTAAAAGTGAAAAAATAGCTGAGTGATCTTGTCCTTTTCACACTCGTTAAAATGGTTTTGAATTGATGTCTAATCGGTGCTAGTTTATCCCTTTTTCGAACCGACTAGACTATTGTCGAAAAAGGTACCCCACCGGAGTCTCCTTTTATGTTTTTTCAGACTCTCTAAACATGAAGGACAACCGAGCTTACCTTCTTTGGGCTCATTAAACTTACATCGAAGGACGTTACCATTGTGTGTTCTATCAACCGCACTTTCATACCTTACCCATCAGCGTTGTAACAGTGTGTTTTTGCATCTTAACACCTTTGGCCACTAGAGGATTTTTCCCGAGTATCATTTCCCTAGAACATCAGTCTTGTCCTTGTGCCTTGAGCTTGTATGTTTGTAGTAGTCGTTCCTCCATTGTAATGTAATATTCCTTTATTCTTTTTTCAAAATCATCAAAAAGAACAAAAAAAATCAAATATACCCCAAAAAGAGGATGGGAAAAGTATTTTCTTTATTGGCAGCATAATGAGTCGCCCTTGGATGAAGCACATCTGTCCGTTTGATCATCAAACTATGGGATGTAGTACGACCTTAGGAAGCTTTTCCTCGCTATATAGAGTTGTGTCCTGCACCGTTTGGTTACCCTTCCAAACATATGGAGAGTTTGTGTTGCCTCCTGCTTCGTAGACATATGATTAACAGATATGTTGCCTAAGTCTTATCACTTGTCGTGTTATCGTCCAAGGGAAGTTTGTCACTAATCTTGAGTCATCCCCTCTGCAATATGTCTCTTGTCCGCATACCCGACCATCCTGAACATCCAATCAAATCTTTGTTCGAAATCAATGAAGCCTTCAGTCC
>JZKD02S1722475.1:94142-107750 GCA_000966675.3 Picea glauca
AAATTCTAAATAAAAAAAATACTTTTATATGTCGGAAGTTGAATAACTTGTGAAAATACAGTTTTTTCTTCTCATAAAACAAGCAAAAGTGTAACCCACCTTCATGATTTCACCCGACATTCATGCATATTCAAAGAAGTGGGAAATATGGTAGCTAGAAAAATAAAGGAATCACATTCCGTGGAGACATCGTCAACTCTCTCGCTCATCAGAACAAATATTTCCATTTTTCGACTGCATATTAGTGGTACTCATGCATCTTTCCAGAGAAAAATCTTGCTAGTAATATTTGGACAACTAGTCTAGTAAAATCCATTTGCATTCCTGAAGCTTTCGACTTTAGATAAATAGTTTCTTTGCATGCATGTAAATTCAAATAAAAATGAAGGTTGATTCCAGTTCTTGCAGAAGGAAAGAACCCTATTCTCCTGACTCCAAATATATTCAAAAGAATCCTTCGACTTGATACCTTGAACAAAGTCCTCGGACTTTTGGAAGCCGATTCATTTTTAGATTCATAGGGTGGTGGTGCAAACTTGTTAAAGGATTTCTTAGCATCATCTGCTACAATGCCAACTAATACTACTCAAGTTGATATTAACATACTATCTAATCCATATCACGATTTCTCTTGGATTTTCTTACGATTGATGAGACAATAATCCACATCCCATATTCCAAGGTATGTCTTATATGTGTTATATTTATCCTTTCAAAAGAAGTAATATTTGATTGTGTTGAGATTATCTCAAATGAAATATCTTATCAAATCTCCAACTATATGAATAAAAATATATTTTTCATGGTCTCCTATTTGGTATTAATTGTCGCATAAGTAATGTATTTAAAGGAATACCCTCAAGAGGTAGTATTGATGTTGAAAATGACCCCGCTCAATTACAATATACTATATTGTGGAAACATAAGGAACCCTTCCATTTCTTCTTGGTTCAAGAAAAATATGTCAGGGAATTTCAATATATCCTTACTAGAACACTATCGACGATAGTTTCACAGGAAGCATTATATTTTCTTAAAGGAAAAGGAATTTGTGTCTATAAAAATAAATCTACATACATTAGACTATATGGGTTTGAAGGAAGACCATTCTTTCTTTCCAATTTTGTTAGTGACCTATATTGTTTTGATGAAGTGTGTAGACAATACATGTCATGGTCTTCCTTGTTTGATAAAAATATGAAACAACAATTCATTTCCTTACCTTTCCAAGTTTCCCACATTGCATTCAAGGGATTAACCCATTTGACCCAAATTTCTAAATTACTAATTTTTTTTCAATTTGAAATAAGTGGAAGCTTGCAAGGGTTTCAACCCCAATTAAATATTTTCTTCTCACTTATCTTCAATTGGTTAAAGTACTATGTTCACAATAATCGAAGAAAATATGGAGGATGTTGATAACAATGATCCAAATACCAACAAATTGTGTTCATAAAAGATGAATAGATATGTGATAATGACTTGGTTACAGAAGTCATTTCAAACACCCAAGTAAAAAATATAGAATCCAAGAAGGATCATCAATAGAGAAATTCAAAGCAAAGAGGAAGAACAAAGACTAGTGCTCACACTAGCTCTACTTCCCTCCCACCCAAGAGTTCCTCCTCTACTCAACGAGGCCAAGAGCCTAATATGGGAAAATGAGAGAGTAATGAAAGGTGTGCAGGAGGAGATGATCAAGATGACCCCCATTATTTAAATATTGAGAAAACACATATTGTTACAGAGACTAAAAGAAAAAGGAGTATTGACAACAAAAGTATGCAAAGTTTCGAGGACCTAGTAAATTTTGTTGTTGAAATGGAGGTTGATGATAATTGTTGTAATTATTGTCATTGAGGTCAAAGGATTAATGTTGTCATTAATGTCATATTATGGAATTACAATACACATAGCATTTCTGATATATATATATATATGTGTGTGTGTGTGTGTGTGTGTGTGTGTGTGTGTGTGTTTAAGTATGATAAAAAAAAGGGTACTTGTTGAAAAGTAAAAAGAAAAATGGTGGTTTCAAACCCATGGGTTTGAGGTATTTTCCCATGGTATTAGGATTGAATTATTTAATTCATGGACATGTCCCTTCATGAAGGGTTATGAGAAAGTATAAAAAGAGATAGTATTGAGAGAAAGTGTGTGGGTGCAAGATATAATAACTTTTGAAGAAGTAGATGAGAAAAGATTGAATATCATTCCAAAAGGGAAGAGTTGTGAAATCAGTTCTAGTTCATCTTGGAAATCTCGCAATAACGTTTTTTCTTAGATATTTCAGACCTTGAAATTTTGAAGAGATGGAGGAGAGATCTTGGTGTACATTTCATAACAATTTCAAATGTTGGTTTTCTACAATTTAAGAGATATTCCCTATGGAATTTAGGGTTCCTGAATGCTATTGAAATCCACATCAAATAAGTCAGTTTGGCACTTTCTCTATAACATACTTTTTGGGATGTTTGAGACCTTGAAAGTTTGAAGAGATAGGAGAGATATCTTGTTGTACATGTGGTAAAAATTTCAGATGTTTGTTCATTGTACTTTCATAGATATTCCATGTGGAAGTTAGGGTTCCTGTTGTAGCAGCTAGTTGGCCCCATCGACTAGACCCATCAATCAATTAGCCAAGTCAATTGTAGTAGTCAGTTAGGAAGTCACTCAAACCGTCAGTTAGAGTCGACCAACTGCATAGTTAAGGAATGTAACCAAATTGTAACTATATATAACACATATATACACTATCATGTAATGGAAAGACATAAGAGGTTTTTTTGGAATGATATATAATAAAATCTCTTGATGGTTCTCCCCCATTTGTGTATTTTATTCTATAAGTCTATGTGCTCTTTTATACAAAGCTATAGTGTGTGTAATTCTCTATGTAAGGATCTACTGACAACCTTTTCGTACTTTCCCTTAGAATACAACATTGATTTTGTTTCCATTATTTCTTAACTCGAGGATGCACAACAGAATGCACATATATGCTAACTTTGGAAGACATATACAAATAGTGGGAGTGTAAGATTATGAATTACATAAAAAATTATGCAAGAAGAAATCAATTGACGCTCGTTGAAGCACATGCTCAATTCTTCTAAAAAACTCATGAAATTTTTCTGTAAGCCATTCCAGAAGTCTATTCGGATTTATCAATAAGCTCAATGCGCAAACCCACTTCAGATGAGTAATCGATGCAGAAGATCATAAACAGAGTGAGAAAAAACTTAAATGAGTGGGTCGAGAGAATTTTTGAAGAGTACATCAAAGATCAAGTTTTTGAAGATAGAGAGTCAGTTCACACCATCAAGAACAAATTCTATACAAAATTGCATGATGGATTCCTTTGCATTGTCCCCTCCCTGTTGCATAAATTCTTCATAGACAAAGGATTCAACGACATTGTCGAATAATGACTCCCCTTGAAAGATCCCCCTCCAAACTCCAACCAGTAAAAGAGACAAGAAGAGTGGGAAGCTTTCTTGGAATTTAACTGTAAATATACCAAAGAGGCTTGGGAATACTTATTAAAGAAATGAACATATAAAAAATGACAATGGAAACCATCGACCATGAATAATTTGGGTTGGGGTTGGGAGTATGGATGATACATGTGTCGATATAAGTTGAATTCGAAGAAAAAAGTTGAATCGAAGTTGAACCATGACCAAGTTGAAAATGTCAGAAGTCTAGAGAAAGATAACTAATTCAAATGAGAAATCTACACATCAAATGCATATTCATAAACCATTAGTGGATATTCAAAAAATAGAGTGATATAAAAGGAAAAATAAATGATAAGAGTTGTGGAATGAGATGGATCTCTAAAAATCTCATAGAAAACCTACCCAGGTGCTACAGATTGTTGGAGTGGCCCTTGAGAGCACCTCGACAACTCTTGGGATGAGTGGAAGCTTACGTGAGTATGGAAGCCAATGTATCACATCAAGCTAATGACCAAGTCGACATGGAGATCAACGACTTGGGACCCAAAATTCAACTTTCTCCTGTAAGAAGTCCTAGCCTGCTATTATATACTTACTCCGACAAAGGATTCACATAGATACACAGTCACAATGTGTGTCATAAAAAACTGATAACACTAGTCAAATAAGAGACAAAATGCTATTTAAAGCATAAGAAAATGGTGAAGACCACCTAGAAGATATAATTTTTCATATAAGGGATCTCATGATTTCCACCCCCATGCCAAATATACTTTTAGAATATTATAATTCAACAGATAGTAAAAATGAACCATCACAACCCTGCAAAGGATGATTCGTCGAATATTTAGATAAATCTTGTCAAACAGATGCTCAAATAACAAGAGACGAATGCACACAATTTGAAATTGTAGTCGAGTAAAAAATCTAGAACCCCACTCAAGAAAGTAATTCAACCTCTCATACGACCTCGACAAAAAATATTACAATAGTTCCATTTTCGAAGAAATCTCAAAAATAAAACATGGGTCTAAATTATATCTTGATTTACGAAGGTGATGAAGACCCTAAGCGAAATTGGTTCTTATGCAAGAAATTTCAATATGTAACTGACATAACTGATGAGGAAAAACAAATGGCACAGTTCGGTACCGCCCTCCGAGCTAGAGCACTTACATAATTTATGAATTATACAGATAATCAACAACGTTCGAAGGTTGATATAAAGAAAATCTTCCCCAAGTTCTTTATAATTCAATACATCAGTCACTTGGAAGAAAAAAAAATCAGATAAATCAAACAAAATCCGAGTGAAAAAGTCTGAGAATATGACAAGAGGTTTAAATATTTATTAATTCAAATCCCTTCTGCAATCGATGAAAAGTTGCTGGTACAATGGTATGTAACAAGATTACCTCAAAATATCAAAATTCCCCTCTGAATGTTACAATAGTCAGTCATGAGAATACATATTGAAAAAATCACAGTGAATCAAAATGGATGACAAAGGAACCCTATCTTCGATAATCACTAAAAACATTCTAGAAGACAATCTCACAAAGCTACACCAATCAATTGAAAACATGTCGATTGCACACAACGAAATCTGATGTATTGTTTTATCAAGTGAGGGTCACACAAAATATCACTGCAAGTTCAGTGATGCACTAGACCCAACAATCATACACATCTAGATCAAAACATACTATGATGTTTGTGAAGCCTTGAAAAATCATGCAACAAGAGACTTCGCGCAAAATCTAAGGAATGAACACCCCAAGTGGTGCATTCCACTCAGGAATGCCAGATAAACAAAAAGAACAGACCAAATATTTACTCAGTATATCATACATAGTTGGTCAACCAACATGTCGACCAAGCAAATGAAAATGGATACAGAGGATGAGGTCGATATGGTTATCAAGGTTGAGGTAGATGACGAAGAAATTTTGGTAGAGGACATGGCATAGAACATTATTATTGCTTCAATTGTTGGAAATATGATCATATAAGCCCAAATTGTCCCATAAAATACATAACTCATCTCAAGTTCTATAATATTTGTGGAGTAGGAGATCATTTCCTAGAGGACTATCTCATTGTAATAGAAAACGTCATGAACAATAGAAATGTAAATATTTTGTGCATAGTGCCAAATTAATAGATTCTAAATTCAAAGAACTTTCATGTGGTAACACATTAAAAATTTGGTGAGGATATTTATCTAGAACCAACAAGTTGAAAAATGAGAGATCGACAAATATACCGTGATCTAGATCAACAGGACAAACTGATGTGGGAAGCGATGTATTTTTTCAAGAACATCAACTAGGATAAAAAAATAGGGGAGAACATATGAATATTTTCGATATGACATTAGATGAATTTCTATAGCTGTTAAAATAAAAGCAGTCGGTCGGCCACTTGATCGACCTACTAATTATTCTAAGAGAATATAAATAATACCAAATATATGTTAAAATTGTATGCCAACTATCTCAAGAAAGACATACCGATGACTTCGACCCACAATTCAACCTCTAAATTGACAGACACATTATCAAGGAAGTTCTAGTCGATTTTGGATCTCAAGTAAACATACTCCCAAGGGAAACATGGATTTGACTCAGAAAACCACTGCTACAACCAACCATGAATTTCTTGAAGCTAGCAAATCAAAGGTTCATTGAACCAATTAGTACCCTTAAAAGTGTAATATCATCCATAATGGGAATACCAATGAGAGTCTATTTTGAAGTAATCAACTTGGTCGAAGCAATCTCTACCTATCCTGCATTAGTTGGTAAACCATGAGGAAGAAACATGTGAGCTACAATCTCTCTTGAAAGAGATAGAATCAAAATCAAAGGAAGCATAAGAAAAATTATAATCCCATTAGATCTAAAGGAAGGAAAACCTTGGGTAGATATATGGGATGGAACTCAAGAATTCCAACAACTATATCAAATAAATAATGAGCAAAGAGACAATTTCAAGCCAAATAGTGAAGGAGAAATCCTAGTCGGATCTCCCTTATCAATAGGAAAAAATTTAGATATAGAATTTTACAACTAGAAAATGGAGAATTATGAGGCTCAAGAAAAATAATGTTGGTCAATAGAATCCATATTGATAGAAAGATCCAAATTATTGTTCTCAATACAAGTTGTACCAAATGTGGAAAAAAGAAAGTTAAAGTAAATGTCAAAACTCATCTCGATTCATATAAAATCAAGGCAACCCATGCGATTGAATGAAAGTAACTCTCTGTTGATGCATATCAAAGAAGTGTCCAAGTTAATTGGATATCAAGGAAGAATTCAAAGTCTAGTCGTGTCTTTCATGGTTTAAGCCACCTGATGGTGGGAAATGTTGATGTTTTGGGCAACATCAGGCATACATTCTCTTTTGATGGCCATGTGACTTGGATAAGGAGAATGGACCAGGCGTAATCTTTATCCTTGCTCATGTGACTCAAAAATACCAAAAAATACTTGAGGTGTTGATGCTTCTCCAGATGGAAATACCAGGCATGCATTCTCCTCCGATGGCCATGTGACTTGGCTAAAGAGACTAGCCCAACATTCTCCTCCGATGCCTATGTGAATTGGCTAAGGAAAACTTCCCAACATTTGCCTCTGATGGCCTTGTGACTTGGCTAGGGAGAATGGATCAACATTATCCTATGATGGCCATGTGACTTGGATAAGGAGAATGGACCAGGCGTAATCTTTATCCTTGTTCATGTGACTCGAAAATACCAAAAAATACTTGAGGTGTTGATGCTTCTCCAGATGGAAATACCAGGCATGCATTCTCCTCCGATGGCCATGTGACTTGGCTAAGGAGACTGGCCCAACATTCTCCTCCGATGCCCATGTGAATTGGCTAAGGAAAATTTCCCAACATTTGCCTCTGATGGCCTTGTGACTTGGCTAGGGAGAATGGATCAACATTATCCTATGATGGCCATGTGACTTGGATAAGGAGAATGGACTAGGGCATTGATGTTCTCCATGTATTATCATATTATACATTCTCCTCATATGGTGATGTGACTTGGCTAAGGATAATGACAAATTCTCCTCCGATGTCCATGTGACTTGGCTAAGGATAATGACAAATTCTCCTCCAATGTCCATGTGACTTGGCTAAGGAGAATGGCCCTGGTGCAGTCTCTATCCTTTCTCATGTGACTTGAAAAGGACTGAGAGAGACTCAATATGATATGTGGGAGAAGTATACATCAACTGGGTGCATGGCAAAGAATATTACATCAACCATGCTCAAGGACAACCTTTCTATGAAAAGAATAAATCTAAGAAGTACAAGAAGACCCATTTGACCATTAAAGAAGCCCCAGGAATAAATTGAAGAATCAAGAAGAGAATTCATCCCCACTAGTAAAATACAGAAATAAATAAAGTAAAATTGAAGACCAATGAAGAGAATTGGGCCCCACAGGAAAAATATAGGCACCTAGACAAGTATAAATATAGGCAGAGTCATTTCATTTGGACACATGCAACTCTTCTTCTACAGTGCATACTATCCAGTTGTCAACTGAAATTGTGGTATTTCTGTATATCTTGGATTTCTTGTTGTCTTGGTGAGTGCGCCACACTTGAGGAGGAAATAGACTTGGATAAGCTCTCTCTTGGTTGTATTTTGGCTATTCTGGTGAGACACTAGCTCTTGTAGATGCTAGGCTTGGGGAGGACATTCTCTGAATGGTATTTTTTGTTATTGATGGTGATGTACTAGTAATATCTGGGACTTTATTCTTCTATAAGGAAGGCTGATAGGTTTTTTCCCAAGGTTGGGTTTCCCAGGATAAATTCATGTGTTCTTGTGTCTAGTGTCCATGGTTAATATTTCTAGATCTTGCTATTTTTGCTACATTGTTGTAGTTGAGATTTTCAGTGTATAGTTATTCTATGATAACTATGGCACGAAAGGAATTATTTTTTGAAATCATAAGGCAATAAATTTCTACATAAACCAAATCAATAGGGAAATAAATCACCCTGACCTATCACACCTATTGGTGTTCTCATATTTCTAAAACTTCACGGTTGAAAATTTAGTCAAAGTCAAAGGTTGATTGATCAAAGTCAAAATCAAAAGTTGAATTTTTTAAGTCTTTTAGGCTTGTTGATGTATTTATGAATCTTTCTTGTCAAGATGGTTTCCTATCTCATATTAGAAGACAAGATGGATGGTGATACAAATTTTAGAGTTATGCACTTGTACATGTTTTTCAAGTTATATCATAAGGGTGTTTGCAGAGGATGTACACTTGAAAAGAATACCAAGGAACCTTGTCCAATAAGTGATCTTGTATTTTGTGCATTAAGAGGAACAATCATACCCTCCCTAGAAGTAGGTCATAGGTGATAGCTATGAGAGGGATATATAGTGATGGTTGCATGAGACAACAAGTCAGAAGGTCTCTATTTTTATACATGGAGTAGACTATTCAAACATAGAGTTATGTACATTAAAGTATACATCCATGTACCAAAGGTGAAGAGGATGAAGTTAGAACCTTCTGGAAAGAAGGGTAATTTTGTGGGATACATAGTGTCTCATATGGAAATTGATAGTGAGTAGAAGAATCCATAGGATGACGATACAAATACCTCTAGTCCAATTGCTCATTCTTCAAACTATTAGTAGAGCCGGCCAAGTCAGTGGATATACCTAGAGATGTTGGAGTGACCAGGAAGAGGCCAACATGTCTTCATGATACTTTGAAGGATGCAGAGGGGCATGTAGCTCTCCATGATATTTTCAAGGAGATAAAATGACCTCATATATTCTCTAGTTATATGACATCGATCAAACATATCATTGATTACAAGCCTTCCAGTTATGAGGAGGAGTAGGTGGCTCCACCAGTGGTGAGGAAAATAGCCCCACCAAGTACCATCTCAGAAGGAGCTAGAGTTCGGAGGGAGTCATCCCTTAGGATCCAATAGGGAGGAATAACCTCCCAAGACAGTTCATAGTAGATCAAACTTCATAGGAAGTCAACAAATGCAAAGGGAAAAGATGGCTATGGAGATTGTACAAACTCAAAGGGAGTAATTTTTCACAGAAAGAGCATGATCTCAGAGAGATTTAGCTGGCTTAGGTGGGAGAGAGACATCTTTCAGGATTGATATGGGTGTCATGACTTGGGGATGCCAAACAGAAGATTCATATGTAGGAGGATTTTAGGATGTGTGAGACCCCATGGTAGGATTCCCTTGTTTCAGTAGACTTTTCTACAGTGACAGAGGAGGCAGCCAGTCAGGAGGACTGGGGTATCAATTTTTCCTCAGTCACACTGGGAGTAACCAGTGAGGAAGACTAGAAAACATAGATTAATTCAGTGATAGAGGGATTCAACCTTAGATCTCAAGGTGGAGGACCTTGGTCGGATGTACTATTTCTTGGCATTAGAGGTGTGGCAAAGACTAGGCGAGATTTTCCTTAAACAATGAAAATGTACAATTGATATTTTTCACAGGTTCGGTATGATGGACTGTAAGTCCATGGCTACAACTATGGAGAAAAATATGAATAAGTTGAGGGATTATACTTCATATTTATATTTGGTGGATCCCACGATGTAAAGGAAGTGGATTGAATCCTTAATGTACATGGTTAAGACTATGCTGAATATTTTATTTGTAGTGAGCACCTTGAGCTAGTTTATGACAGAGTAGAGACATTAATATTGGGTTGCAACAAAGCATGTGTTGATGTACCTGCATGGTACAATTGGATATTCTCTTAGATATGTCTCAATTGGTGAAGTGAGGTGGCAGGGATATAAATATTTTGATTGGACAAGGAGTGGAGTAGATAGATTGAGCACCTTGGGGTGTTTCTTCATCTTGGGATCAGTTATGATTTCAGGAAAGGAATATTTTGTATCACTTAATACAATAGACATAGAGTATATCTATTGTCGCAAATAATAAATTAGTGTGGCTTTAGAATCTTCTTGCAAGGCTTCAACTGAGACATGATGTAGAAGGGAGCAATGAAGCTCCAGTAAACATCTACAAATGAGAAAATTGTGGACATTATCACCAATCCTATGTCCAAGGAAATGGACATATTAGTAGCATCGGGAAGACATTCTCCTCATATGGACATGTGAATTGGCTAAGGAGAATGGCCCAGGCACAATATTTATCCTTGATCATGTGACTTGAAAAGGGTTGATAAAGACTTGAGGTGCTCAAGGGACAAGTTTGGCATGATGCAGAATGTCTCCCTCGCTAAGAGGGAGTGTTGATATTTTGGACAGCATCGGGCATACATTCTCCTCCAATGGCCATGTGACTTGGATAAAGATAATGCCCCAAGTGTAGTCTTTATCCTTGCTCAGGTGTCTTGACAAGACCGACAAATACTCGAGGTGCAGATGCTTCTCTAGAGGTAAGTATTAGGTAGGAATTCTTCTCCAATGGCCATGTGACTTGGCTAAGGAGAATGGCCCAACATTCTCCTCCAATGGCCATATGAATTGGCTAAGAAGAATGCCCCAATATTTCCCTCCGATGGCCACATGACTTGGCTAAAAAGAATGTATCAACATTCTCTTTTGATGGCCATGTGTCTTGGATAAGGAGAATGTTCCAGGTAATTTATTTTCTCCATGTATCATCATCTTCCACTTTCTCCTCATATGGCCATGTGACTTGTCTAAGGAGAATGGCACATTCTACTCCGATGGCCATGTGACTTCGCTAAGGAGAATGGCCCTGGTGTAGTCTCTATCCTTGCTCATGTGACTTTACAAGGAATGAGAGATAATTGAGATGCGATGTGGGAGAAATATACATCAACTGGGTGCATTCCAGAGAATATTACATCAACCATTCTCAAGGACAACCTTTTTATGAAAATAACAAATCCGAGAAGTATAAGAAGACCCATATGACCATTAAAGAAGACCATTAAAGAAGCCCCAGGAAGAAATTTAAGACTCAGAAAGAGAAGTTGGCCCTACCACTAAAATAAGGAAAGAAATAAAGTAAAATTCAAGACTCGGGAAGATAAGTCAACCCCACAAGAAAAATAAAGGCACCTGGACGAGTATAAATACAGGCAGAGTCATTTCAATTGTACACACACAACTCTCCTTCTGTAGTATGCAATAACTAGTTGTTAGTTGCAGTTGTGGTATTTCACTATCTCTTTGAGTTCTTGTTTTCTTGGTGAGTGTGCCACACTTGGAGAGGTGCTAGACTAGGAGAATCTCTCTCTTGGTTGTATTTTGGCTATTCTAGTGAGACTCTAGCTCTTGGAGATGCTAGGCTTAGGGAGGAAATTCATTGAATGGTATTTTGTGTTATTGATGGTGATGTACTGGTAATATATTGTACTTGATTCTTCTATAAGAAAGGTTGTTGGGTTTTCTCCCAAGGTTGAGTTTCCAAGGATAAATTCATGTGTTCTTGTGTCTACTGTGAATGGTTATTATTTCTAGATCTTGTTATTTCTGCTGCATTGTTGTAGTGGATATTTTCTTTGTATAGTTATTTTATGATAACTATGGCATGAAAGGAAATTTTGTTTTTGAAATCATAAGGAAATAACTATCATATCTGAGAATAAGAAAAATGAACAGGAAAACCATGCACCTCGACTACATACATGGAACACTGCCACTTTATACTTTTTCGAAAGGTTTGGGGGAAAAAAATTATCGACAAGTCTCGATATCCTGACTTTCAAACCTGGGTTTGACCTAGTAGCTCACATCCAACAATGTGAGAAGGAATGGAAAAAAGAAAGATACCAAAATGAATGAGTATGGCCACACATATTTCTGAACACATTTTTTGACATGCCACATAAATGGTATAATATTGAAGTAGCATCTAGACATACATTTGACTAGAACGTAATCAAAAGTAACTTCATTAAATACTTCGAGTTGAAATAAGAGGAGGAACGTCTACAAGCAGCAACAAAAGAAATCAAAATGGATTTGGGAAAATCAAGTCCTAAGAGGAAAAAGGGAAAAGGTGTACCAAAAGAAAAGCTAAGTAAGATTAAGGAAAATAACGTAGCTAATAAATTGGTTACCATAATTAGATTTAGAGACACCGTTTGACAAGTACAAGGTACACAATCAATTTGAAACATAAAAGCATTGAAATGTGCAAAAATGAGAAGAGAACAAAGCCTCTGGTCAGAAAACAAAGATGAATTATAGAAAGAAAGAACAAATTCAATACCTAATCAATATCTGTGACATTATCTAAACAAGTGAACTAGTCGAGTCTCAAAGGATAGCTGACTGGGAAAAATATCAATCAAGCAAAATTAGTGATCCAGATTTTATGAGCAGAATGAAATGACTACAAATTATTAACAGGTGCTTAACAAAAAATAACAGAGATACATTAAAACCGGTTTTCTATTCAATAAGGAAATAAGCTGAAACTGTAAAATGCAGCGGAAACAAGCTTGCTGGAATGGTGGCAACTTGTCTATGAGAAGAGATGTGACGACTATGCTCATTCGCAAGAAGATGATTACAATGAGGCTCTAAAGGCATTTTTACAATAAACAAGAATGAAAAAAACCATAGACATCCAAAAACCTAACCCTAGGAGATGAAGCACCAAAAGTCATGTGGGCCCCCATTTGGGTAAGTTAGTACATCAACTTCTTGGGGTCATAATGTTTGCACACAATCTTCGTTTTAAGTGCATGTTATCTCGTTGGAAAGGTATTGCCGAGGAGATTCATTTTGGGGGAAATATTGGAGGAAATTCCATATTGCTCCCCGTTTTCCCAAAAAATGTCGTTTAGGGCCTCAAAACGCCTCTGGAAGTTTCAGGACTCGAAAAACTGCTAAAAATAGCAAATTACCAAAATTGCCAGAAAACTATTTTGAGCCAGTTGGAAAAGGTGGGTGGTCACCGATATCCACCTAGATCAATCCTCCCTACTTAGGAAGCAATGGTCTCCATTGCATTGATTTCACCCATCAGATGAGGAATTTTTGTCAAATTTGTCCCTGGGTGAGCCACTTTCCTTGGTGCAGGAGCTGCCTTGCTTTGACGACTCGATAAAGATGGATCCTTTGATGTCGAGTTCCCTTGATCTGTGTGTCCATAATCTGATCACAGGATTC
>JZKD02S1722475.1:177145-188874 GCA_000966675.3 Picea glauca
CGACTCTAGTAACTCCACCAGATGTGGATGTTTTAGTACTTTTGTTGACCGGTTCTCTCACACTCTTTGTAGCTTTCCCTTTACTTCTTGAGTAAGTTCTGCAGAGTTCACTAATTGTTTCAAAAATTTTCTGATAGATGTCTCTTGAAGCCATTAGATTGAGGATATCAATGTATTCTTCCAAAACTCCTTTTAAGAAAAGGGTCTTGACTGCTTCATCCTGGAGATCATTGTATTTGGATTTTTGAAGGGTAAAGGTAAATCTCTCTAGAAAATCCTCAAGTCTTTCTTCATCTTGCTATTGCATTTTGAAGATGTCATTTCAAGAATCCTTGGTTCTGCAATAGTCCTGGTACTTCTTTAAAAACTTTGTCTTCATGTCTTCCCAGGATCTAATGTTGTATTCTCCTAAACTCATGAACCAACGTAGTGCAGAATCTTTCAAGGTGGCAGGGAACAATTTCAGTTTATGTGCATCCTGGAAATAGTTATAACTCCTACACAGGATGTCAAACTCAAAAAAAAAGACATCTGGGTCCTCACTATTTTTCCCATGGAAGGTTGGTAGGGCTTAAAGTGGGATATTTTTCATGGTGACATTCTGGACTAAGTCCAAAATAGGAAATCCAAAGGTGGCTTCTTGTGGTAGCTCATTCTCTACTTGTTCTTTACCTTCGTTTTCAATATGAAGTTCCCCATGTAAGTCTCTGCCTCTTTCTCCCATGGTAAAAGGATTGCCAAGAATTGTATAAACAATCCTATCCTTCTTTGGTGAGGGTGTAAATTCCCACCTTTCTGGATTCTTTTTATCAGAAGTTTTATCTCCTGTTGGTCTTTTTGAGGATCTTATGGCCTTTGATGTCACAGCTGTAGTTGTTATCTGTGAAATTACAAAGTTAGGGTTCCTGAGTAGGTCGTGTATTTTCTCTGGGTCAACTGTGTCATCCAGGGCTGGATCACCAAGATTTTGAGTTTGTTGATGTATGGTGTTTCCTGGTTCTAGGTTTTGTTCTACAGTTTTCTTAGCCAGAATTTCAGTCTCAGTTTCTATCGCTCTTTGGGTGGAGGTTTCTTCTTCTTTTTGTGGTTTTATATTTTTCCTAAATCTACCTCTAGGATCTCTATTTCTCATGAAATCTTATTAAAAAAAATGAAAAGAAAGAAACTAAGATTGAGTTTCAGAGTACCTGTGATAACTGATATGTCGATTTTCACCCTTTTTGTTTCCACAACTTCTCTTACTATCAACCTGCTAACACACCAAACCAAGCTAAGTGCATTCCAAAACTAATCAAAACAACTATCTTCTTACCTTTTAAACAGCTCCCCGGCAACGGCGCCAAAAATGTCAGGCTGCTAAATTGAAGCTTTGAATGACCTGAAACACTAAATTGTCAAACCAGGGTTGGTAAACTTTGAGCTGATACACAGTAAGTGCAGGTAAGCATCTAGTCTCTATCTGAATGCTATCCTAAGAAGAAAACACACACTTATTCTGAAAACTTAAATCTTAATGACTAACTTGAAACTGAGCATTTCCTATTTAAGTCATCAACAGAAAAAAACAGTCTTGTGCTCAAATGTTTGTGCTGCTATTTCTATTCAAATGTATGGTTACACAAGATTATTTTACCTCTATGTACGATCATCTACCATCATCATTTCTATTTAATTCATGACACAAAGAGTATTTTCGAAAATGTATTCATTTTGAGCACTACAAAGAATAAATCTAATTCCATCTATAGGAAAACAGAGTACTATCCTATCTACTAGTACCAGGAGCTCCCCTTGATCTAACCGTAATCTACTGTTCTAGGCAAGCAAGGTAACTATTGTCTAACAAAGCAAAGTGCAGTCTAATCCTGAGTTATGTTCGAATTGAAAATGAAAACCAAACAACCACATGCATATTCTAAACCCTACAGGCATCAATCCTGCGTTTTCTATTCACCAACGTAAAAGATAACAGTCTGTGGGAAATGATTCTGTTGAAGAATAAATAAACACACTTTGAAACAATTAAATCGATGTCACGCTATGAGTTGTAGATATACCATTCAGATAAACAAATGATAATATGCTAAAACAACTAAATCTGTGAGCGTTAAGCTACCTCATATGCAAGTTCTAAAGCATTAAAATGAACTAAGTCTATGACAACATAAAACTAAATCTATTGCAAAGTAAGGCAGCGACTTGCACCGGTTTGGCGGGCCCAACCAAACGGCACAAACGTTGTTAGTAACGACCAGAGCCGACTATAACATTCTATACAATCACTGTATAAACTTCGTGCTTCATCAACTCAGGAAAGAAATACTCAAATCACATATCAGTCGAATAATATAACGTAACAACAGTCTGTATTCAAAACATAGGTTCACGGCATCACATAATCCAGCAAAAATAACAATAACAACCCCTTCTTAGGAGTGATCCCGGGTTTTTATAGAAATCCTATTGTTCATAACAGTCGAAAACAAATATGCATCAAAACAAATGGATCCCCAATCCGAGAATAGTTCTTGGAATCAAATTAAAACGTACTTCACAGCTTCGTGACACGTAGTGTCACGAAGCGTGAATGATGAAGAATAATCGACCCAGTTTTATCATTGGATTTCAAGAATCCTGTGGCGATGGCTCCAGCTGTCATGCGAGCTCTCTGTCTCCCATTCGAACCATAACGCACAGATCCTGAGCGGCTCCATTGGTATCTGTGTGGGTACGAGTGGGTACCTGGTACCGACATCCTGTTCCAAAAATAAAAGTGGTACCTAACCCAAGCGACATTAGTCCCATTATCAATTTAAATAATTAAAGTGCATAAAAATAGCTTGAAATGCAAAGATACCTTAAGTAACCCCATGGAATGGTAGGGAGGTGTTAATTATGTCAAAACGAGGCCAAAAGGGTGGTACTGGCATATAAATGGAGGTCTGTGGAATATAATATAGGCAAAAAGATTTGATCAAAACCGGAGACCAACATTCTTTTCACCGCCTTTGACATCAATGTCGAAGAAGAGACATGCTCCCCTTGAGCTATTGCAGTAATTTTAGGAGGCATTAGATATTCAAACAATACAAATCTCCCCCTAACAAGATGAACTCTTTTAGGTGTGAAACAAAATGACACCCAGCTTCTGTCTGAGATATTCAAACGGTGTCTTGGATAGGGGCTTAGTAAAGATGTCTACAATTTGTTCTGTAGTTGGAATGTAATGGACCTGAACAATCTGATTAGTGACCTGTTCTCTCAGAAAATGATATTTTATGGGAATATGTTTTTTCTTGGAGTGGAGGACAGGATTTTTAGGCACACTGATGGCACTTGTGTTATCACAATGAATTGGGATCAGTGCAGTATATTTTACCTCTAAGTTTGCAAGTGTCTGAATCATCCATAATACCTGTGTGCAGCAGGTAGTAGAAGCAATGTACTCTGCCTCTGTGGTTGATAAAGAGATGGAACCTTGCTTTTTACTAAGCCAGGCTACTAAGGAGTTACCCAAGAAGAAGGCTCCTCCACTAGTGCTTTTTCTCTCATCAACACAATTTGCCCAATCTGCATCTGAATAAGCAGTCAACTGAAGACTTTGATTTCTGGGATACCACAGACCATAAGTCATTGTTTCTTTTAGGTACCTGAATATCCTTTTGAAAGCTTGCAAATGACTCTGTTTAGGTGCATCCTGATATCTTCCTACCATTCCTATAGCATGCATTATATCTGGGTGAGATGCTATGATGTATAGCAGGCTTCTTATCATTGATCGATATGAGCTTTGATCAACATCAGGTGAGTCATCGTCCTTTCTTAATTTACATCCAGTTACCATAGGTTTACCCATAGGTTTAGAATCTTCCATTGGAAACCTTTTCAGCATTTCTCTTAGATATTTTTCTTGAGAAATGAACATCCCTTCGGGCCTCTGAGTAATTTGCAGACCAAGGAAAAAGGACAGTTCTCCTATCATAGACATTTCAAATTCAGACTCCATGGCAGAAGTAAACCATTGTACCAGTGAATCCTTATTACATCCAAAGATGATGTCATCTACATAGATCAGTACGATGAACAAATCATTATCCTCTGTCTTAATATACAGATTGTTGTCAGTTGTTCCTCTCTTGAACCCTTTGTCTTTGAGATACGTATCCAGTCTGTGACACCAGGCTCGAGGGGCTTGTTTTAAACCATATAAAGCTTTCTTCAACTTGCAGACTAAGTCAGGGTTATCAAAAAATTTGAAACCCTCTAGTTGTTCCATATATACTTCTTCAATTAAATATCCATTGAGAAAGGCTGACTTGACATCCATTTGGTAGACTTTAAACTTTTTATGACTAGCATAGGAAAGAAACATTCTGATAGCTTCTAATCTTGCTACGGGCACAAATGTTTCATCAAAATCCAGTCCTTCTATCTGAGCATAGCCTTTACAGACTAACATTTCTTTGTTCCTGATAACTTGTCCTTGCTCATTCAACTTATTCTTAAAGATCCATTTGGAGCCAATGATGTTTTTACCTTCGGGTCTTTGAACCATCTCCCATGTATTGTTTTTCTCAATTTGATCAAGTTCTTCATTCATTGCTTGAACTCAGTGATCATATTTGCTGGATTCATTAAAATTCTTGGGTTCCAGCATGGATATGAGAGCCATATGAGATTGTTCAGTGGTTTTGATTAGCTTTCTCTTGGTTTGTACACCTTTGTCTTTTTCTCCAATTATCTGGCTTGCAGGATGATTCTTTTGAATGATTCTGGAGGAAGAATTTGTAGTTGACTGCTGATTTGAGTCTATCTGAGTGTCTAAGTCTTCATGTGATTTAGAGTTTTTCGTTTTCTGATTCTTGGACCTATTCATATTCATATTTAGCTATGTCTTCTATAGAAGACTCATTACTGTACACCTTTCTTGTTGGGATTCCTTCATCAATTTTTACATCAATACAGTCAACCATTTTATGCAGCCTCTTATTGTAGCATATGTATCCTGTATTGTTTGTAGCATACCCTAAGAAAATACCTTCATCTACCCTGTCATCATATTTTTCGAGGTTCTCATCATTATTCTTTATGTAGCATTTACTCCCAAAGACTCTGAAGTGTTTGATTGAGGCAGGTCTTCCAAACCATAATTCATAAGGTGTCTTGTCACTTTGTGGTCTGAAGTGAGCTTTGTTAAGCACATGGACTGTTGTGTGTATTGCTTCTACCCAGTAGGTTTGACCAATGTTCTTCTCATTCATCATTGACCTGGCCATTTCCTGCACTGTTCTGTTTTGCCTCTCAACTACTCCATTTTGTTGTGGAGTTCTTGGGATTGTGTATTCTCTCTTGATCCTATGTGCAAGGGTTCTTGGAATTATACATGCAAAGGATATGTAGAATCATTCGATTTACGACCTCGGTTTGGCCATCTGTTTGGGGGTGGAAGGTCTTGGATTTGGTGATCTTGGTGTCTAGCAGTGACCAGAGGCTCCACCAGAATGTGCTGAGAAATTGACTATCCCGATCCAAGACAATGGTTTTTGGGATTCTAAAATGTACCCAGAATCACTCAAAGAAGAGCTTGGCAGTGGCCTCTACTTTGATTCTCTTCTTGCAAGAAACCATAATCGTCATCTTAGAAAAGTGATCAACAACCACAAAAACACAGTCATTTCCCCACTTGGTGGACGAGAGGCCCGACATGTAGTCCATTGAGATGGATTCCCATGGCCTGTCAGGAGTAGGAAGAGGGGTGTACAAGCCTATTTATTAGTGGTCGGTTTGGCAATAGTGTAGGTAGTGCAGGACATGGTATACTTGCTGACCTCCTGTCGAAGTTTTGGCCAGTAGAAATTTTTCTATAGCATCACCACTGTCTTTTTTATGCTGAAGTGTCCTACCACTCGACTGTAGTGGGCCTCCCAGGTCATCTTTTCTCGCTCTCTTTATGGAACACAAATATGGCCCAAACGACACCACAACCCATCCTAAACATGGAAATTATCGACAACTACATTTGCACCCAACATTTGGTAGGTGGTGACGAAGTCCAGGTCTGTCTCATAGAGTTGGGGGAATTCAGAGGTCTCATGGATGCAAGAGTCTGGCACTGTGGTGAGTGCCATGACTGGCAGTCTGCTGAGGCAATCAGTGACGTGATTGGTGCTTCATGTTTTATACTTGATGTTGAGGTGGAATTGCTGGAAGTATGTGGACCACTTTTGATGGCATTTGTTCTACAAATTTCCTTGTGCTTGCATGAATTGTAGTAGATTATGATCAGTGTGGATGACTATCTCCTTCCCAATAATGTAATGTCTCCATTGGAGATAGGCTTGCACATTGGAGTACATTTCTTTATCGAAAGTAGGGTACTTGTGGACAACATCTGATAATGTCTCACTATGATAGGCCATGGGGTGGCCGTGTTGAGTGAGAACGATGCCCAAAACATATTCTGAAGCATCTGTCTCGATATGAAAGGGTTTTTGTAGTTCTGTTAGTGAAAGTATTGGGGCTGAGCACAAGCACTTCTTCAAATCATCAAATGCTTGTTTTTGGGACTGGCCCCATGCAAATTTCACCTTAGCACCACCCTTGGTTATTTGGTTGAGGGCCCATGCAATATGGGAGAATCCCAACATGAACCTACGGTAGAAATTGGCAAGGCCCAAGAAACTTTGAAGCTCAATGAGCGTGGTTGGTGTTGGTCACTATAATTGCTTAATTGATTTCAAACAACCAAGTGAAACATAAATTATCAACCCAGGGAAGTATTTTGTTTCAAAGATAGCCACGCACTATATATGCTCAATTCCAAAATCACTTAGTGTTGTAGTAAAGAAATTTATACTATCTATACTTGCTTGAATGAACTGAAGCTCTGAATTAAATCAAAGGAAAGCAATCCCCCTATTGCAATTTAAAGTTCAATCTAAGAATCCTGGATTACATTAAAATAACACTGCAATGGGAAAGAACAACTATCTTGCAATCAGAGAACATGACCCTTACTCTCAATCAGAGACTCAGTACTAACACTCTTTCATGTAAACAGTAATGCAGAAAACAATTAACTCTATCTAACAGAAAACAAAGCACTTAGTTCCTTTCTGTCCAAGTAGGAGCCTTGAGCCTTACTTCTATTTTAGCACACTTGTGAGGTTTGAGGTCTACAAAGAACCGGGCAATCTGATTCCTTTCTTTCTGAGCAGGGATCTCTAACCTAGTTTCTGGCTAACACCAAGGAAAGTCTACAGAAGACAAGGTGTTGTAGTCCCTTTCTGTCTGAGCAGGAACACTTCAACCAAATCTCTGGCTAGCACACGTGCAGAGGTAAATGAAATCTACAGAAGACAAGGTGTTGTGATTCCTTCCTGGCTGAGCAGGAACCCTTTAACCATATCTCTGGCTAGCACACTTGCAACAGGGAAAGAAATCTACTGAAGTCGAGATAATTAGATTCCTTCCTATCTGAGCAGGAACCTTTTATCTGGACCTCTGACTAGCACAACTGCAGTAAGAATGAATTCTACAGAGGGTATGATATTTCAATCCCTTTCTGTCTAAGCAGGAACCTTTAATCAAATCTCTGCTAGCCTTATAAAATCATCACACAAGATTGTTGATAAAAGAATTACAAATTCCATTCAATAACTAAGACAGATTCAGTAGTGTTTCAGCAAAGCGGAATTCATTAAAACAGTGTTTCAGCAAATGACAGTTAAACAAAATATGAACAGAAATTAAACAAACACACTTCTAACTAATGGGTGAATCTTGTGAAGAAGGTGGGCCCTCCCTTCTCACAAGATTCCCCTTAACGAGAAGCTAAAGACGGATACTCAAGGCAGTTTTATATTCATCTGTCAAAATATCACATTACAAATTAGAGGTACAGAATTCGTCCCGCTCTCTGGAGTTCTTCAATACATCAAAACTTGGATGCCTCGAATGGTGATTTCCCCTGAATTTAAAGAGGAAATCCATTCGATACAATCATTACAAAGCATATCGGAATCCTATCGTAAGTTGGATCTTCTTTCTAAATCAGCATAGGATGTCCTATTCTCACGCAACCGAATGCTAATACAAGAGCTTGAACGAGGTATTGCTGTTACGGCTGGTGTAATAGCTCCTTCTCATCGCTGCTGATGTTGTTTCAACATCGCAATTCACAGGCTATTTCAGCCACGTTAATTGCGCTCTTGACTGTGTCGGTCTTGACTACTAACTGTAACAGCTCGTGTTTCAGCATCGTGGCGGTCTCCTCTATGTTTCAGTATCTGCACTTCTGAACTGAGTGACAACTTCGTGTTTCAGCATCTGCATCCTCGAACTATGTAGCAGCTCCGTGTTTCGGCATATGCGACCTCAGACTGTGTAGCAGCTTCGTGTTTCAGCATATGTTCAACAATGACTTTGGACAGTTCTGTGTTTCAGCACCAGCCTCAAAATGCTAATCTGCAGTTATGGACACTTATGCACTTCTAATCAATAGTTAAGTACGAGAGTGATGTAAAATATCATGCAAAAAAGATTAAACGTGTAGTAATGAGAAATGACGTTGTATACCTTGGAATGATCAGATGAAATGATAGTATAAGTCTAAATACAGGTGATCCAGGGTATAATAATGGAAAAAAGTATCGGCAAAAAGGGTACATTGTGTGGTCCTAACATCCCCCCCAGCTCAAGGTGTTGCATGTCCTCAGGCAAATTACTCTGAATCCGAGTCTGGATACCTACTCTGATCATGTAATCTACACAAGTTGTAACTGTGGGAGGTATTGTCTGTCAGCGTTTTGAACCCTTGCACTTCCTACAATCTTTGCCATGCTATTGTTTCTGCCTTTTTAGGCAGCTTGTAACTGATTTGATATTTTTCTATTGGCAACCAGAGAATGGGAAAATAGAACCGGTACCCAATCCAATTCTCAGCACAATGTCTCATACACTGGATATAACTGGATACCCTGGAGATTGCTGCTTCTAAGTTGGCAGGGCCAAAAGGATTACGCTGTTGTCTCTTTTCTGTGGATTGCTGCCAGAACAGGTTACTGGCCTGTAGGGAAGGAATATTTATGGCACTAATGATGCGTTCACAATCTTGAATCACTTCTGATTGCAGTTGTTGAACGTGTTCAGTCATCCCTGGTTTTTTTAAGAACGCATAATATTGTGAGATGAATGTAGCTGCCCCTTGTGGTTCTGGTCTAATCCAGAGGAGGCGATTGTCTTCTTTGTTCTTGGCAGCCGAAAAGTCACCTTGCCAAAGGATTTGATTAAGGAGAAAGGAATTAAATGCTCGAAGTTGAACATCCCCGACAAGAGGATTTATGTTCAGTACCCTATTTTCTGGAATGGCCTCGTTATGGAAATATGCCTCACAGAGGAGGTGTTGATCTCTAGTGGAGGCAACTACAAAAGTTTTAATAAAATCTGTTGATGAAATGACTTCATGGGGATTTCCTTCTATAATAGACTTAATCTGAAACCACATGAGTCTTTCCATGAGAAACAAGGAATAGTTACAAGATGGTTTCCTTGTGGCCATTATTTTTTCCATCATATCAAATGCCTTGACCATTCTATCTTTTAAATCTCTGTTCTTCTTCTTGACTTCTCAAACTTCCTGGCGTGTCAATTCCAATGCTTCCCAATTTGAGAAGGTGTGATTCATCCAGGTTTGCCTGTGTACTTGCAGATGTTGGGCCTGTGTCTCAGCATACTCCTTCTTCCATTTTTGTATTTCTGCATGTTCGTCCCACAGGTAAGAATTCTGAGTTTCAGCGTGGAAGGTAGTGGGATTAGGCATGGTTTGAGTGGACTGTTCCCTGGAAGTGGAGAGATTGATTTGAATGGGAGGTGTAACTTCCTCCATGGGCACTGTTTGCATAGCCTTGTTGACCACAGTAGGAGATTCTTTCTTGATCCTGGAGGGGCCTGTTGGTTCTTGTGTTACAGCAGGTTCAGTCTTGAATTTGCTAAGGCCTGCTGGTTCTTGTGTTGCAGCAGGTTTAGTTTTGAGCTTGATGGAACCTGTTGGTTCTTGTGTTACAGTAGGTTTGACTTCGAAAGGGGAAGGAGGAGGGACTACTCCTGGTACTGGAACTTGAATGATCTTATATCCTGCCCGATAATAAATATCTCTGCATTGGCAACACATGTATTCCTTGCATATGCTTTTTGTAGTTTATTCTGCCAGAGTTGCTATTCGTTCCAAGGCGTACCAACTTAATTCTTTTTCATATGACTCCCTTGCCCTGGCCAATTCTTGTTGATATGCTTCCAGTTCTGATTTTAGAAATTCGTTTTCCTCCAAGACATCAACCATTGTTGGTTTGGATTTAGAGATGACTGGTTCTTGTGTTGCAGTCATCGTTACCTTACCTGGTTCTTGTGGAGCAGCTACGGGAATGCCAACTGATGCCTGTGTTTCAGCTTCTTGTTGTAAGGAGAGTAGTGTTTCAGCACCTTCAACTTCTGAGTCCTGCATGTCAATTTCCATATCAGTGGGTGGTTCTTGTGTTTTAGCCACTGAATGGGTGGTTGGTTTTTTAGCCATGTTGCTTGATGAAGGTGGTGTTGCAGCATCCTATGATTCCTGAAATTCGATTTCAACATCAGTGACTAGTTCTTGTGTTACAGCCACTGGATTTTTAGCCATTTTGCTGGATGAGGGTGGTGTTACAGCATCCTGGGTCTCGACTTCCTCAATTTCAAAATCAGTGGCTGGTTCTTGTGTTTCAGCCGCTGCAGCATCTGGGGTCTCCAACTCCTGTAATTCAACTTCGATGTCAGTGGCTGGTTCTTGTGTTTCAGCCCTTGGATGGATAGATGATTGTGTTTCAGCTATTTCAAAAGAAAATGATGTCTGGGCCTCTAATTCCTGGAACTCAATTTGAATATCAGCGGCTGGTGTTTGTGTTTCAGCCGTGGTTGTTTCCTGTGTTTCAGCTATGGCTGGTTCTTGTGTTTCAGCCACTGAGTGGGTAACTGGTTCTTGTGTTTCAGCTACTCTGTATTCAGTTTCTGGGGCGTCTGGTTCTTATGTTGCAGCGCCCATGGTTGGAATAGGCAAAGATCCTTGGGTTGGGGAGGTCAAAGGTTTACGGGGTTTCAGTCGAATAGGTGGGGGATCTAGGGTAGTGGTCATCCAGGGTGGCCTCATTGAGGCTTTCGTTCGATTTTTGCGCAAGAATGGTGGAAAGGGGACGATCTGTTGTCGTTTTCGTGGAGGTTTTTCCTGAATGATAGGGCAGGGAATATTTTCTGGTTCGGAGTCATCAATTAGGATATGAAGGGCGGAAGTGGAAGACTCTGGTGCGGTATGCAACAATTCAGGTATGGTAGGGGGGCTGACTGGATTGGTTGGTCGTGTGGGTGGGCTATGGGGTATTTTGGGGGAAACTGGGGGGTTTTGCTGTTGCTAATCCTCAGGAATTTCAGGGTCTTCGGCAGCTGGTGCAGGGTTTATGGGTGGATAATTTAATGGATGGTTCTGCTGTTCAAAACCCCTGTTAATGAGTAATTGAACCAAACGGTGATGGGTAAGTGATTGGGGTGGATCTTTTTCCTTTCAAGAGTAATGTGCCATGTTCTTTAAACGGCCCAGCAAAAAGTATGGAATATTGACCCGTCTGTTATGTCTTAAATGAGAAAGCAAAAGGAAATCGTGTTGATAGACTACCTGATAGCGACCTTCGCAGGTCAGGTAGTGCTTG
>JZKD02S1722475.1:193776-211191 GCA_000966675.3 Picea glauca
CGTCCGTTGGTTGCAATGTTGCCTTAATACCTGGTAAAGATGGACAATTTTGGGTATCATGTTCTTTGTCACAAATAGTGCAGATAGGTTTCCTGTCCAGTGGACATTCTCTTTTGGGGTGCTTATCTCTGCATTGAGGACAAAACATAGACAAGGCTGCTTCTACTTCTTCTTGCTTTTTCTTAATCTGCAGGGTATCCATTTGTGAGGCAAAAGAGCTCAGCATTTCAGTCTTGAAGTCTTCAAGCAAATTACCTATCTCAGCTCTTGTTGCTCCTCCACTGGCTGATTTTTGGACTCTAGAGAATATAGTGTCCCTGCTATTCGATCTGTTTCTTGCAGCTCCCCTTGAACATCTTTTTCATAAATTGACAATTTCATCTTATGATTCCTTGGACATGTCCCCTTTTCCAAGCATGTTCAGCATATCCAGAGAGTCATCCCTTACCCCCTTTAATAAAATGGTTTTGAGAATATCCTTACTTACATCAGGATGAATGGATCTTTGCAGTTTGTATTGAAGCCTCTCTACAAAGTCTTCTAGATTCTCGTCTTCTTTCTGCATCATTTTAAATAGCTTTTCCTTTTTTTCTCTCGTTCTGCAGTAGTCCTGGTACTTGTTCAGAAATTTCTGCTTCATTTGGTCCCATGATGTGATTACGTGTTCTCCAAGGCTCATAAACCATCTTAGTGCATTCCCTTTTAGTGTTGCTGGAAATAACTTTAGTTTCTGAGCATTAGAGGTGTAATCATAGCTTCTACACAATATATCAAACTCAAAACAGAAATTCATCAGGATCCTCTGATGATAACCCATGAAAATTTGGCAATGTTGAGAGTGGAATATTTTTCATGGGGGCTATTCCTCTAGGGAAATCACCAATAGGAAATCCTAATGTAGAAAAATAATTTTCATCTTTTACCTCTCCTTCAGGATCTACCTGCTCTTGAGGCAATCGCTCATTAAACTCATCCATATTTTCTTCTGTCTACTCCCCTGCTGCACTTGCTCTATCCTCAATATCTCCTACTGGCTTTTGGACTATATCCGGACTCCAAACTTCTTTCCCTGTTCCAAAAATTGCTCGAAATGAAGGCTGGGAATTCTTTTGAAGATTTGGTCGTTGGGCAGCAGATTCAGACTTGGATGTAATATCGTCAATGAAAGTATTTCTTCCTCCTTTTCCTTTTCCTTTGCCACCTGTAGGGTTAGTATCTTTGGGGTTTTGGGGGTCTTTCATGCATTCGTTTTATCTAAAGAAAAGAAAATCACAAATGCTTCTGAAATCTATAGCTATCTTCCCCAGCAACGGCGCCAAAATGTTGGTCACTATAATTGCTTAATTGATTTCAAACAACCAAGTGAAACATAAATTATCAACCCAGGGAAGTATTTTGTTTCAAAGATAGCCACGCACTATATATGCTCAATTCCAAAAGAACTTAGTGTTGTAGTAAAGAAATTTATACTATCTATACTTGCTTGAATGAATTGAAGCTCTGAATTAAATCACAGGAAAGCAATCCCCCTATTGCAATTTAAAGTTCAATCTAAGAATCCTGGATTACATTAAAATAACACTGCAATGGGAAAGAACAACTATCTTGCAATCAGAGAACAGAACCCTTACTCTCAATCAGAGACTCAGTACTAACACTCTTTAATGTAAACAGTAATGTAGAAAACAATTAACTCTATCTAACAGAAAACAAAGCACTTAGTTCCTTTATGTCTAAGCAGGAGCCTTGAGACTTACTTCTGTTTTAGCACACTTGTGAGGTTTGAGGTCTACAGAGAACCGAGCAATCTGATTCCTTTCTTTCTGAGCAGGGATCTCTAACCCAGTTTCTAGCTAACACCAAGGAAAGTCTACAGAAGACAAGGTGTTGTAGTCCCTTTCTGTCTGAGCAGGAACACTTCAACCAAATCTTTGGCTAGCACACGTGCAGACGTAAATGAAATCTACAGAAGACAAGGTGTTGTGATTCCTTCCTGGCTGAGCAGGAACCCTTTAACCATATCTTTGGCTAGCACACTTGCAACAGGGAAAGAAATCTACTGAAGTCGAGATAATTAGATTCCTTCCTATCTGAGCAGGAACCTTTTATCCAGACCTCTGACTAGCACAACTGCAGTAAGAATGAATTCTACAGAGGGTATGATATTTCAATCCCTTTCTGTCTGAGCAAGAATATTTAATCAAATCTCTGCTAGCCTTATAAAATCATCACACAAGATTGCTGATAAAAGAATTACAAATTCCATTCAATAACTAAGACAGAGTCAATAGTGTTTCAGCAAAGCGAAATTCATTAAAACAGTGTTTCAGCAAATGACAGTTAAACAAAATATGAAAAGAAATTAAACAAACACACTTCTAACTAATGGGTGAATATTGTGAAGAAGGTGGGCCCTCCCTTCTCACAAGATTCCCCTGAACGAGAAGCTAAAGACGGATACTCAAGGAAGTTTTATATTCATCTGTCAAAATATCACATTACAAATTAGAGGTACATAATTCATCCCGCTCTCTGGAGTTCTTCAATACATCAAAACTTGGATGCCTCGAATGGTGATATCCCCTGAATTTAAAGAGGAAATCCCTTCGATACAATCATTACAAAGCATATCTGAATCCTATCCTAAGTCGGATCTTCTTTCTAAATCAACATAGGATTTTCTATTCTCACGCAACCGAATGCTAATACAAGAGCTTGAACGAGGTATTGTTGTTACGACTGGTGTAACAGCTCCTTCTCATCGCTGCTGATGCTATTTCAGCATCGTAATTCATGGGTTATTTCAACCACGTGAATTGTGCTCTTGATTGTGTCGGTCTTGACTGCTAACTGTAACGGCTCGTGTTTCAGCATCGTGGCGGTCTCCTTTGTGTTTCAACATCTGCACTTCTGAACTGAGTGACAACTTCGTGTTTCAGCATCTGCATCCTCGAACTATGTATCAGCTCCGTGTTTCGGCATATGCGACCTCATATTGTGTAGCAGCTCCGTGTTTCAGCATATGTTCAACAGTGAATTTGGACAGTTCTGTGTTTCAGCACTGGCCTCAAAATGCTAATCTGCAGTTATGGACACTTATGCACTTCTAATCAATTGTTAAGTACGAGAGTGATGTAAAATATCATGCAAAATAGATTAAACGTGTAGTAATGAGAAAGGACGTTGTATACCTTGGAATGATCAGATGAAATGATAGTATAAGTCTAAATACAGGTGATCCAGGGTATAATAATGGCAAAAAGTATGGGCAAAAAGGGTACATTGTGTGGTCCTAATAGTTGGGGCTGGTTAGTCACAAATGACTTGGATCTTGGTTGGATCCACATGTACAACATGTTGACCAATGATGTAGCCCAGGTAATGAACCATGTCCATGCCAAAAGAGATTTTTTCCAAGTTGGCGTATAGCTTGTGTTGTCGTAGGGTGTGCAGAACTTGCTGAATATGCTGCAAGTGTTTGACCCAAGTCTTGTTATAAATGAGAATTTCATCCAGATACACCACTACAAAATTATTTTTGAATGGTCATAGGATATCGTCCATCATCGTCATGAAAGGGGCTAGAGAATTTTTCAAACCCAAAGGGCATGAAAAAACATTCAAAAAGGCCTTCCTTGGACTTGAAGGCGGTCTTCCATACATATATTTTTTCTATAGAGACCTGGAGGTAGCCAGACTTCAGATCAATCTTACTGAACTATTTTTCCCCCGTGAGTTGATCAAGGAGTTCGTAGATTTGAGGAATTGGGTATCGATTTCTGACTGTGATTTTATTTAGAGTTCAGTAATCAATGCAGAGTCACCAGGTTCCATCCTTCTTCTGTACCAGCATGATTAGGCTCCTGCATGGTGATGATATGGGACGGATGTGCTCCTTGTGGAATAGTTCTTATATCTATCGCTTGATCTCCTCATTCTATAACAAAGAACAACGATAGACAGACCCATTAGGTAGCAGTGCACCGGGGGTCAGATTGATGGGGTGCTTGACCTGGAAGTGCAGAGGTACCCTGGTAGGTGAGGAGAATATATCCGAGTATTCTTCCATGACCTTATCTAATTGCTTATATTGTGTGGATGTGGCTGTGATCTTTCTCTTATTCTGAGAGTGAATCACACAGAAGAAAACTTTCCTGTTTGAGAGATGACCTTCCTACATCGCTTAGCAGAGATCAAGGAAATAACACTAGGTGGGACTGCCTCGGGTTTCCTGTACAATTTCCTGTTCAAAGTAATAATAACACTCTGAGGCTTAGAATCATATATAGCATGACGTTTCCATAAATAAGGTTGGCCCAAAATAACATCAAAAACTTTGAGAGGAGTAACATCACATAATACCTCATCTTTGAAGGGCTTGATGCTATATGACAGTCGACACTATTGGCTGACGCGATGATTGCTTCCTTGGCGGAGCCATCCAATGGTGTAGGGTTGTGGGTGTGGCATTGTCAATAGGTCTAGATGCTTGACAACCTCTGTTGATATGAGGTTCTTATAGCTACCACTATCAATGATGAAGTGCAGTGGGGTTACTTTTACCCACATCTATGAATGGAAAAGGCTCTCTCCTTCTTCTGGCTTGTCTGGTTCACCAAGCTAGAGCTTGGTGGTAGCAATGGTGACACTAGGTTCCGCATTGATGATCCATATTCCCCTTTCTAGTTCTGGCTCAGATTCAAAATCCTCATCTGATTAAGAGGATTTCACTTTGGTCACTAGCGGCTGCTTTGAGCAGAAGTCAACAATGTTATACCAAGGGATCTTATGGAAGCCACACCACTTCCATGTATCTTTCTTTGTCTTTCCAGTGTCCTTCTCTTCTTTTGGCTTGGAATTCATTTCCTACTACTATCCATCTTTTCTCTGTGCTTTTTTCTATGGGTTGGGGCTGCCCTTTCCTAGTTTTTGTTGTGAGGGGTTCCTAGGCCCAAATTGTCATGTCTTTTGTTTGAGCTTATGCTCGATTTTGAAGACATATCGGTAGGCCATGCCCAAGGATGAGATGTCCAGAAATTCCATTTTGGTCTAGATGTATCTATGTAGAGCACCGTGATACTCGAGCACTAGATGTCTCTCCAAATCTTTAATACCCAGCTTGGTGCACAATGTATGGAAGATATTTGTGAAATCTGGCATTGTTTAGTCTCTTTCTTTCCATAGTGTGGTCCATTTGGTATACAAGTCGTCATAGGTTCTGACAGGGTAGTATCATTCCTTAATAGAATCCCTGAAGGATTCCTAGGTGGTCATGACTATAAATAATGAGGGTTCCTCTATTTCCTTTTGCTCACAAAAATTTTCCCAGCAATCTTTGACATGGGGAACGACTTTGAGGAGAACAAAAGTAATCTTTTCTCTATTCGAAAAGTTATGGATAGAAAAATACTCTTATAGTAGATTCAACCACTTGTCTACAACATCTGTGTCTATATGACCTTCAAATACAGGAATATTGAAGTTTATTTGTACCTTGAAGGGGGCAGTGCCTCCGCTCGAAGAAGATGCGTCGTCTGTTGGTAGTCGTCGAAGGATTTGCATGAAACTATCCATCATCTCGTTCCTCTATTGCGTGAGGGATTCCTCAATCAATAGTTTGAAATGATCTCTTGTCCCATCATCTTTCTTTTCTCCTTCCATGAGAGGTCACTTGGGCGTGCGAGAGATTTAGTCCTCAAGATAAACAAGCTCGAGACCCAACTCTTTGTACTCCAACCTCGTTGGGGACATGCATTAAGACGATAAGGAGAAGACCTCTCTGATACCATTGATCCAGATTTTATGAGTAGAATGAAATGACTATATATTATTAACAGGTGCTTAACACAAAATAACAAAGATACAGTAAAACTGGTTTTCTATTCAATAAGGAAATAGGATGAAACTGTAAAATGCAACGGAAACAATATTTTTGGAATGGTGGTGGCTTATCTCTGAGAAGAGATGTGATGACTGTGCTCATTTGCAAGAAGATGATTACAATGAGGCTCTGAAGGCCTTTTTACAATAAACAGGAATTCAAAAAACCCTAGACATCCAAAAACCTAACCCTAGAAGATGAAGCGCCAAAAGTCATGTGGGCCCCGTTTGGGTAAGTTAGTACATCAACTTCTCGGGGTCATAACTTTTGCACACGATCTCCGTTTTAGGTGAATGATAGCTCTTTGGAAAGGTATCATCAAGGAGATTCATTTTGGGGAAAATATCAAAGGAAATTGCAAATTGCTTCCCATTTTCCCCAAAAAAACGTCGTTTAGGGCCTCAAAATGGCTCCGGAAGTTTCAGGACCCGAAAAACTACTAAAAATAGTAAATTACCAAAATTGTCGGAAAACTGTTTTGGGCTAGTTGGAAAAGGTGGGTGGCCACTGATATCCACCTGGATCACTTAGAATCGATAATCCAAGTAACCGATAAATCTCCAAGCAATGGAAACACATCTTTAAATAACCAAGTCTTAGACGAATCAACAACAAAGAAGAAATCAACACAGTTAGATATCACGAGTAAAAGAATTTGACCAATTGGGAGGATCGAATCAACCACGCACATCAACTCATAAATGATCAAATCAAGAACATAACTCAATAAAGTGAAGTCGACTCAACCAAACTGTAAGAAGAATTTAATGACATTAATACCACATGGGCCAACCCCTTCCGTTCAGATGCCACCGTGATAGCAGTCACCTCACATGAACAACCAAACACTCGACATCATGACCAAGACATCTGAATTAATGACACCATTAGACAAATTAAAAACCCCTCTCCTACTTCTGCCTATAAATTTGGATGAGGCATAGGATTTCACCTTTTTTTTATTCACACCATAGCATTTGCATAAGCAGAGTCTCGAACCTGAAGTCGCACACTTGACTCAAGAACTATTTCATACTATCATGGCTCAACAAGAAATCTCAAGGATGCCTAGAATAAGGGGATAGGTACCAAATTCTCATAAACCAGGTGCAACTAATCTCGAAGCACGACTTCAAATTATACGCACATCAAGAATGGAAGAAATTGACTGGTCGCGACACTGGAAAAAATTTACCGTTTGGGGAAAGGAAATTGGAGGATGGAAAGAGGAAACAAACTTCCTTAAACATCCAAGCATTCACCACATCCTAGGTGCACCACAAGCCACTGAATTCAATGGTTGGAAATAAGGGCCCATCAAATTTCTCATTAGTCGGTACCATAATGGATATATATGGTTAAACTACCCAGTCAAAATCACTGGAGTATTCATCCATAGGATAAATGGAATACCAGATGGGGGTGTACTTGTACCCAAAGCGTCAAATGTCAATGATTAGATCCAGGCACTCGCAAGAGGTAAATGACTAAAAATTCTAAAGGGTTGCTCATAAACAAAGTCATCAACTCCTATTCTAAATGGACCTCTATAATAGTTTCATTATGTTTCGTTGTTGTAGGTCATTCCTTAAATGTTAAAATCACAATGTTGGAACTGATTAGATGAATCTTGGAGTTAGGAGCTCAGTTTGACTGGGCAGATCACATTGCTAACCTGATACAAAGTAACTACAAAGAGTGCCAAGAAAATGACAGGGCCATTAGACTCCCATCCTTGCTAATTTGGATAGCCATGATCCAAGTAGGGCCAGTCGGGGAACCTGCATTTACATCAAAATAGTCCTCGACCATGAACAATTATGATGCCTTTGCACCAAGAGTCGTCGGGTCATCAAAATCTCTTCCCACTGAAATAATGTTCAAATATTGGGTATATCATGTAAATAATTTCTCCCACAAATGGTGGTTAGAATAAAAGGTTCGTCGAGCCCTACCACAAAGTGCTTACATACAACTAATCCTTGACCATACTAAACTTTGGTGCAGTGTTAGTTGAGGTCTTGATCTTGAGGAGCTGGAATATCAGTCGACGAAGCTCCAAATATTCCAGGAGATCGACAAAAAAATGGGGGTTTAGACACAGATTCCCCCAGATGTACTAAGTGATAATACCTCCGTCCTCACACCATTAACCATGGGAAACATGAGGAAGAAAGGGAAGCATCCCTATACATTATTCCATTCATCCAAAATATCGACAATTCATCTAGCTCTCCAACAAAACAAACTTGACCAAGAGAAAACAACATGAGAAAGTACTCAAAGGAAAGAAAGTCATTGACCCCACCACAATACCAAAGGAAATCAACATCATCTGGAAAGAGACATTCAAATCAGATACAATTCTCAACTTTAGTGACCCCTTAATGAAGGAAAATTTATCTGCCTTCACAAATAGAATAGCCAAAAGAATGCGACAACAAGAAAAAGAACAAGCAATGACTCAAATATTTTGAAGTCAAGTATTGGTCCCAAAATCAAAGAAATGATGGAAGTCATGGATGCAATGAAGGATGAAGTAAGAAAAACAAAGTTGTCTCTTGAAAAATAGGTAGAAACAAGAACACAAAAAAATCATAGGATGGTAGAGAAACAAGAACATAGTACAAGTTGGTCGATGTTAGTTTCCCCATGTTGATAAAAAATTATTCAACCCGACCCAACCAAGAAACCTTCACCAAAGAAGAAATGTACAATCAGATTAACAATAGACTCACCTCCACCAAAGGCTACACCATTCATTAAAGAAAATTTGAAAGAACAAAAGATAACAGAACATAAACGAAAGTCTAGAAAAGTTCGTCATCATGTATCATTAGAAGAGACACTCTTTGAACCCAATCCTAATAGCAGTCAACAAGGAAGTGAAACTTAGACAGGGTCATATGATCGCGACTACACCGTACAACTAGGTGCTAGAAAAAGAGACGTCATAATTGAATAGTTTATAACCTTCCTATCTCGACCAAAACTGAACAATAAAAAACAAATCAATCAGTCCCCTATGAATCACATCTCATAGTAGGAATACCAGAGCAGATAGAAGATGAAACATGTATGAAAACTCAGGGACTAGTTGACAACACAATCAATCATACATAACCTACCCATGTAAGTACCATAGGCTCAAATCAAACAATCCTACCATCAGGAAGCCCTCATAAGAATCAGTCAAATCACCTAGATAAAAATACCAACACAGAACTAACCAACCTATAAGGCCAAGGAGAAAAGGAGGGTAACTAGAATTTTGTTACTCAGAAGAAACTTGAACAAAATCTAGTGGAAATTGACACCGAAAAATCCATCGACACCGGAATAGACAAGAAAAAGACCACCTAGGCAAGGGAAAGAATAAGAAAAATGATAAGCATAGGAAGGGAAACACACCAAAAATAACACTCTTACAACAATCAACCCAGTCAATTCAACAAAACCTACTATAAAAACAACATTCAACCTAGTTGTTGCATCATACAAGTAGATAATGGAATTGTACAAGGAAGCATCTACGAAATAAATAACCAGATGGAATAAAGACACAAAATGTGGTACCTCAATCATGTCTAGAAAAAGAAAAGAAAAAGAAGTATTAAAATATGCTAGCCTAAGAGAAAAGGAAAAATTGGGCAATGAACAACATGAGAAAGGAGTCGATCCATTAGTCACAGTAAAAAACTTGGTTGACATAGTCATCAGCACTGGGGCCAACATTCAAGAAAATATTCAATACTTGATGCAAGAGAATAAGGATCTAAAGTAGGAAAGCAACATGAAACTAAGAAGCAATCAAGAAAGGACTAGTTCACCAGACAACCGCAATCTTGTGCGAGGAATTTGAGAAATTCAAAGAAGCCCAACAAAAGATGGATTAGGAAGATACATAAGCTACAATGTTGCATATGGTAATGAACACAAGGCCAACATATTTCACATTGACCTACAAAAAACTAAGAGTTCATATAATATTAGTCGAATACGTAAGAAAACTAAGGGATATAACTACTGATTCTACCAATAAAGAAGCTATAAAAAACCACATTACAAAAGAAAAAGCAGTTGAGATAGAATTGGTTAAACAATAAAAGGAATGGTTAAGATATTTGATAGATTTCTATTTTTGACACACTAGTTCATTGGGAGTTAACTAACTAGTTCTATTTTAGACTTTCTATTTTTACCATCACTATTATGCATGCATGCATTCCTAAGGAAAGATAACTTCTAGATTGATTTTCTTAATTATGGAATGTTATATCCTATATATGAGTGTACTCCACTCATTCATTGTATCATATTGATCATCATCTATGTATCAATCATCAGCTCATTGGAGTAGTATGAATATATTTTCTCATTCTTCCATATTGAATCTCTCTTCCTTTCTTGAAAATCTTTGTTTGTATTTTCTTTAGCTAGATCTCTTGTATAGGTTTTGATGAAACATTGACATGGTATCATAGCTATGATGCCTGGATCAAGCCAGACAAGACAAAGAATAAGGAAATCGGATTTTTGGCGAGAAAATCGATGTAACATACATAGTCTCACCCTCTCCCTATTGAAAGGAGAGACTGTCGCACCCAAACTTATGAATTTTCAATTTTTGGGTTGGTCTCACCCTAGACACTAGAAAAGGGAGACCTAGTCTCTCCCAATACACTGGAAAAGAGTGGCCAACTAAAAATTGGCCGCTCTATTTCTTAAGGCAAGGTGTGATCGCCTCTAAAAACATATTTCTTGTTGTAGTTATATCTCCCAAAATATTAATATTTTGAGGAAACAACTTGGGAGATAAGTAAAAAGACCCACTCTGCAAGTGGGTTTTCAACCGTTTGGTGATATTTCTCACCGTTTTCTCAGAAACAAAGTTGGAATATTGCCTCCTGGAACTGATACAATTTTTCCACTTAAAGTGCCCTTTCTACAGTGATTTCTCAGTTTTTTTTTTAGGGTTCTCAGAAATAGTGGGAGAGATGGATACAAAACCTATTCTACAATAAAACTTGGTGGTAATCCTCAAACCATACAATTATTTGTATTGGAATCCCAAGGCATAATTCCAACTCAAAAGGAAAGGATTGTACAACTTGATGATGGGGACAGAAACAAAACCTACATCAACAATTGAGAAGATGACATGGGTGAACCAAAAGGATGAAGCCATGGGACTTCTTGAATTTATTTCATTTGAATTATGGTTTCATGTTGCCTCTTGAAAGACTCCAAATGAGATCTAGACTACCTTGGAAAGTCTGTTTGGAAAGAAGGATGAGATGAGAGGTCCTATGCTTGAGGTAGATTTGAATACTTTGGATCCTAAAAGTTTTGATAATATACAATATTTATTTACTAAGTTTAAATATTTGATATTGAGCTTAGCATATTGTGGTATTGATAAGTCTATACAAGTGGACCAACTTATTCTAACAATCTTGGCCAAGCTAGGACCAAAATATGTTGTCTATGTTTCCATTTTCCATTCTAGTAGGTATCTTAAGGGAAGAAATTGGAAGATGCCTACCATGGATCAATTAATTGATTCTCTCACACATGAGTAGGAAAAACTCATTCAAATGGGCCTAATAAAGGATCCTAAAGAACATGCACTCACCATGAATGATGGAAAAGGATAATCCAAACATAAAGGAAAGGGGAAATCACAACATCCAAAGCCAAAGAAGGAGGGCTATTCCAAACCCTTGAAGGATTCTTCAGGTTCAAGTTCCAAAGATTCTTGAGATTCCAAGAAGAAGAAGAAAGGGAAAGAAGTGTACTTACTGCAATAAACCGAATCATGAAGAATCCACATGCATGAAGAAACATATCGATCTTATGGCATAGGCACTTCAACAGAACAACTTTGGAAACTTCATTCCAGAGGGAGTCAAGATGCAAAAGGAAGAATATCCTGCTACTAAGAAAGGTAATAATCATGCTCTTGTTGCAATTAATTCCTCATCTAATTCATGAATTATGTATTCTGGTGCATCCCATCATATGGAAACGAAATATGAATTTTTCTCTTCTTTGATTCCATGCTCAAGACCCCATATTCTCATGGGGGATGATACTCCAGTAAAAGTACCAGGATAGCGGAGAATGGAAATCCATAATGGCAGTTTTGAGAATGTTTTACATGTTCCAAAGATTTCTATGAATCTTCTCTCAGTTTATCAGATCACTTAGAAAGGTAAAAAAGTTGAATTTAAATCAGATTTAGTTTCAGTAATTGACATGCATGAAAATTCCATCATTGCAATTGGTGAGGTGGATAAGTTAAGGTTGTATAAATTCACTAAGTTTTTTGATGATGACCCTTCTTTTCTACTTACACATAAGGAGAGTACTTTGCTTGCATCTCCAATGCAACATGAATTTACTCTTGTGCTTCCATCAATTTCAGACATCAGAGATGATTCCATACACTCAGATTTTGTACATGGAAATAAGAAGGTAGTACATTCAGATGAGAAGCCAATGCCGAAGCTTCAGTATATGCCCAAGAGGGCACATTTCACACCTCAGGAATCAGGTGTTCTTGTAGGGAATCCATTGAATTTGAGGAGGACTCAATCTCATAATGAGGAACATTCTCATGTACCTTCAACTTCTGAACCAACATGCCCATGCATTTCTATATGGTTCAATCTTTCGATCCACAGACCTATAGTGAGTCTGTGGGAAATCCATTATGGAAAACATCCATGCAGAAGGAGTATGACTCACTCCTAGAGAATCAGACTTGTGATATTGTTCTACTTCCACCAGAAAGGAATATTTTTAGGTGCAAATGGGTCCACAGGATCAAGAGGTACATGACTAAACATGTTGCCAAAGGACTTCATCAGTTCCATAAAGATTTTTTTTATCTTCACGAATAATTTCATTGAGAAAAAATTTCAGGCTTTATGGGATCGTCTTGGAGTGAAGAACATAGTTCCTTAGCAACTACATTCTCTTCTTTTGATGCATTGTATTTTGAAGAGCGAGGGGGGGGGGGAGGCATTTCCCATGTGGTTCTCCCTCTTTCCTCATTTTTATTTAGTGTTCATTAGATTCATTGTACATGAGTACCCAATATGACATAGTTACCAAGACTCATTTTTTACTCCATAGTGATGTTCAGGGGGGTATTGGAGAAATTTGTATTTTCAACACACCAGTTCAGTGGGGGTTAACTGACTAGTTCTATTTTAGACTTTCTATTTTTACCATCACTATTATGCATGCATGCATTCCTAAGGAAATCTAACTTCTTGATTGGTTTTCTTAATTATGGAATGTTTTTCCCTATATATGAGTGTATTCCACCCATTCATTGTATCATATTGATTATCATATATGTATCAGTCATCAGCTCATTGGAGTAGTGTGAATATATTTTCTCATTCTTCCATATTGAATTTCTCTTCATTTCTTGTTAAGCTTTGTTTGTACTTGCTTTAGCTATATCTCCTGTGAAGGTTTCAATGAAACATTGACATAAGAGAGGAATCCAAAGAAGAAATAGCCACATATTAATCCACCAAACACCTATACCAGGTTAATAAGAAAACAAAGGAAGATGAAGAAAAATTAAACCTAGATTCGATTGTGGTACAAAAAGCCCCATTAACTGATAAGTTGGATTTATTGGGAAAATTGAAGTCAGTTGGAATAGAATCACAACATATTATTGAAGAATGGAATATGTTTTCCTACCACTTGTTATGTCTCACAACACCCATTATCTATCAAACAATATTCAAAGGAGTTTCGTAGCTAGAACAGTTTGGGGTCACATCGAATTACAAAAGGGACTTCCAATTCTTCAACCCTACAGCTTCTTAGATCAATGCTCCAAAAGTTAGCCATCAATCAAGGACCGAGTTAATCATAAAAGGTTTAGAATAATCTCATATACAGGTTGAAGCCACTCCTCTACCTTCTAATATACATCTTCATGCATGGGAATCCCCCCAAGAAACATGTTCCCAGACAATACATCCAACATACAAGGCATCAACAAAGAAACTCGTCTTTGGAAGGTCCTCATAGAAATATTTTATCCTTTCTCTCTTCTCTCTCTATCATTTTGTAATAAACTCAATAAGGTTGTAATATGTTTTTATTTTTATTTTTTTACACTCCCCTCTTGCTTGGGACAAGCAAGGAATTGAGGAGGGGGAGATGTTGTAAGGGATAGTCGGCCCCGCCGTCTAGACCCATCAGTTGACTAGCCAATTTGACTGCAGTAGTTAGTTAGGAATTCATTTGAATAGTCAGTTAGAGTTGACTGATTGGATAGTTAAGGAATGTAATTGACTTGTAATTGTATATCACACATATATATACATTATCATGTCATGGAAAGATAGAAGAGGTTTTTCTGGATTGATATATAATAAAAGATACTAATGGTTCTCCCCCATTTGTGTATGTTATTCTATATGTATGTGTGCTCTTGTATATAATGTTTTAGTGTGTAATTATATGTATAAGGATCTACTGGAAACCTTCTCATACTTTCCCTTAGACTACAACAATTCTTGAATGCTCCTGCAATCAGTTTCAAACAGTTCAGTTCAACATTTTCACTATACTTTTTTCTGGGACTCTTTAGACTGTAAATTTTATACAAAATAGAGGAGACATACAGAATCACCTCACGTAAAAAATTTAGATGTTGTTTTGCTCTACATTTGGAGATACGCTTTGTGGAAGTTAGGGTTTCTAAATTTTCCTAAGGTTAGATTCAAACAGGTCATTTTAGAATTTTCAATATCACTTATTTTATGGGACTCTTTAGATTGTGAAATGTTAGGGTTTCAAGATGTTGTTTCTTTGTACTTCCTCAAGTAAAAATTATAGATGTTGTTTCTTTGTACTTCCTAAGATATGATCTATGGAAGTTAGGGTTTTTGAATGGTCCTGAGATCACTTTCAAATAGTTCATCTTGGATTTTTCACTATAACTTGTTTTCTAGGACTCTTCAGATTGTGAAAATTTAAGAGAATAGAGGAGATGTACATAAGCACCTCAAATAAATATTTCAAAATCATGTTTTACCAATTGGATATGTGGCATGTTGTACAAGTTCATTCTTGGGAAGAGGGCCAAAGAATAAAGCTTTGGGAAAGTTACCATTTGGAAATTCAAATTTTGGTCAAACCTAGTAACAATAGAAGTAGTGAAGATGTCAGGAAATGAAACACACTTCCACACTAATCATAGAAGAAGAGAAGAAGAATTTAATAAATAACGTAAATGAAACAAGAAATCACACAGTACATCGAGATTTTACCATGGAACCCTTAACCAGGAGAAACCAAAATTCCTTTGAGTGTTATGCTCTCTTGTTGTCTTATTCAATCAGAATAAAAGGTTACATTCCTAACCTTGGTCCACACCTAAGACACAATTGATATCACACCCTTTTTCCTATGCAAGAACAACCTTGTAGCCAAATCGACTTACACATGCATGACCAACAACCTACGATTTACCATGCATTTGCATTAAAAAAAATTTCATTCTCGCATTATCTTTTACAGCCTTACAACATGCCTCTTTATAGGATTTACAACAGGGAAAACCCTAAATATTGGTGCCCAAAAATGATTACAGATTTGTGGCATAGCATTGGCCACAAATCTCACAAATCCTGAGATTCGGTTATAGTCGACTTCCAAGTCAGGTTACCAATCGACCTTCATTTTGTCTCTAGTTAGTGTTTCATGCCTGCAATTTGACCTCTTGTCAGTTGACTTATTGTCAATATCTTTGAATTTGAATTTTCCCAATTGACTTCATCAACCTTCAAATTGTTTTCAATCCACCTCAAACTTCGATCGTTAGTTGATATACCTCGACACGACTTTCACCGCAAATAATATAACAACCCAACATGCTCCCACTTATTGTCTTCTTTACTGAAACAACATATTCCTAAAATTTCATTTAGAGACCCAGTGTAACAATTCCCATTTCCTCTCTGCACCAAGAGAACTTCACGACACTCATAGACTTGGTCAATGAGTCTGTTATGTTTTCCAACATGTCTACTTTCTCTAGTAGCACCTTGTTACTTTCCACCATATCTCTCACTAAATGGTATTCTACATCAATGTTCTTAGTATTTCAATGATAAGCAAGGTTCTTTGTGAGAAATATTTTTCTTTCACTATCACAACTCACCTTCATAACTCTCTGCTCAAACTCGATTCCTGAACACAACCTTTGAATCCATACCGCTTCTTTTCTTCCATGAGTGGCCACCATGTATTCAAATTCTATTGCTGACAAGGCTATGAGTGCATGTCACTTACTCATCCATCTTATTGATCCATTGAACATCATGAAGGCATATCCAATGGTCAACCTCCATCGATCCATATATCCATCCCAGTCGGCATAAAAAATCCATGTACATCCACTTTACCACTGTCACCTCCAGGTCTTCCTTGGTATCATTGTTAAGCCCTAATATTGGCTCATTACCCCTTAATTGGGGCATATTATATTAGTAATGTTATTTTATTTATGTCAGTTTTAGGCCATTAGTTGTAATTATACCTCCTAGTCTCGTATATATACCAAGGAGACATTTTCATTTTGAATCATCTTGTACTTGAACATTTAAGTGGGGTAAAAGGAGGTTTACCCCTTGAAGAGGATTATTATCTGAAATTATCTCTTTTTCAAGGCATTGAGTACTTTTCCTGAGGTTTTTCTATGCTATATTGATGTTTGGTTCTTAACCTATGGTATCAGAGCCCAAGGTCTTGGGGTTTCGCTGCTACATCTGAGACACCGTGGACTTTTCACTATATCTTTTTTTCTACAACGTTTCTGAAGGAACGACTTGAGGGATATTTAGTAGATGGATCAAGGTACGTTGGGTTCAAAATTCATCTCCTGAGCCCTTATACGTTAGGAGATACGACCTGTACAATATAGGGTTTTGGAATCATCCTGAAATGAGTCATTGCGAAATTTTCACTATAAAACATTTTCTGTAATATTTCAGACCCTGAACTATAGGGAACATTTACAGAAATTAGTAAGGTATCTGTGGTAAAATGTTCAGCTTCTGGGTCATCTTAAATTTGTAGATACACCTTGTGTAAGATAGGGTATCTGACTAGTCCTATTAACTAGTCTCAAGAAGGTGTTCTAGGTAAAACAATCATAACTTCTTGCTAGCGTATCCAAATTGAATGGGACTAGTTTCATTGGATCGTGGACAGTTTGTAGTATTTTGGCTGTCAGTTTTAGAATTTGATATCAATTATTTTGTGCGGGGCAGGCTATACAAGTGAGATCTCCTAGAAAGGCCAAAAATTGGCAAGTTGTGAGGAAGTTACCATAAATTCCACTTGGTACATCCAATTTTGATCAGACTTGTGGAATTGCAGAGAAGAAATATCAGAGAACTACCTAAAAGAAATTTTCATACCCAGAAGGGCTGAAACTTGGGAGATAGAATAGAATAAATATTGTCTAGCAGAACCGCCTCAAAATCAAGATT
>JZKD02S1722475.1:227940-251347 GCA_000966675.3 Picea glauca
CCCCACGCAGATTGAGCTCGGATTTGATGTCAAATCGACTTGGGAGCCGATCCATTAGTGGTTGGGAGGCCGACCAGCTTCATAAATGCTCCGTTTGGCAGGCGCGCGGGTTTTGTGCCCCAAAGCCGCGCATATGCGCTCAAGATACGAAGATGTTGCGCGCACGCGCGTGCCCCCAGTGGGTGCATAGCGCTTTTTAATTTTTTGGCCATTTTGCATAGTTTTGACCCTTTTGTTGTTCTGTGGAGTTAATCCTTGTGCCATGAACGACTGTTTTTCTGTGTTGACGATGCAGAGTTCTTGTCGCCCTGTGCGGACGAAATTTCAGTGATAACAGTCGGGTAGATCCCATCATGTCTTGTCAAGTCATTTTGAACCGACTTGGCTCGAGTTGATTCTAGTTGTGTTGAAATTAAGTCAACTTGAGTCACAGTTGAGTTGATTTCAAGAGAAATGATTTTGTTGCATCCATTTGAGTCGGCATTCCCTGACATCTTGTACATGGTACCAATCCGAACTCCTTTCATTAAGACCATCACACCTATAACGATCTTGCACGAATCCTTTTGAAACATAGTATGCACACCTACATGACTCATCTTGCTAAATGATATTAGGTTTCTTGCCAAACCCAAGATGTGTAGCACACTTGGAAGGTTTCTTTTCTTCCCATCCTGAAGTGTTATTCAAACACTTCCTCGTCCGACAATTCTGGTTTTCATTTCATCCCCCAAGAACAAGTCACCCCCATCATATTGTTCATATTCATGGAACCATTCTTTATGTGGTGTCATACAACCAAACATATTGATATGACTTTTTACTGTTCGAATCCAGATACATATCACCTCCCTTGTCTGAGATCATCTTTCTCTCAGTCTATTATTTCTCGGTGGATCCAACACCAACTTTTGTTTCCTTTGATGTACAATCATTTTTATAATTCCTAGCTTTACCTCATTTCCAGCATCTTCGTGTCCACTGAACTGGGTATTTATATCTACCCTTCGACTTGAAATTTCTACCAGAGAATCTACCTTTATCCATGTCTACCATTCAACCTCTAACTACGAGAACATCTTTGGTCGATCCTTCCATGTTCTTCCTTCTCATTTCTTCTGACAACAGAGAAGCAACCACATCCTCTAGTGCTAGTGTGGTTGTATTACTCCCAATAGCCATGACTAAGCTAAGACTCTAACAAAGAACATAATAGGATGATACACTTCTCCTCATCAGTGATATTAATATCCACATATGATAACTGGATTAACATGGTATTAAATGCATTTAAATTCTTAGTCACTGAACTTCCATCACTCATCCTCATAAGATACAATTTCTTTCTGAGAAACAACTTATTTACCAGATATTTCGAGTGGTATAAGATTCCCATCTTGTCTCACAATTTCTTGGCCGAATATTCACCTGATACATTCAACATCATCGAATCTGCAAGACAAAGTTGAATCACACTTATTTCTCTTCTTTTGAGTTTCTCCCATTCTTCCATCGACATTCCTTTCGGTTGGGTACCTGGACAAACCATTGTTTATTGTTCTCAATACATAAGAAGATATTCCATTTTAAGCTTCCAAAGCTCGAAATTATGGCCATTGAATTTTTCTACCTCTATTCTGGAACCACTCGCCATTCTTTACCATGATTTTTAACAAAATTTATTACTTACGACTCTTACTGTACCTAGGGTTTAGTTCTCATATTCAAGACTAGAAAATCAAGATCTAATATACTCGCCAAAGCATAGCACTGCTCTGATCACTCACTTGCCAGGGAAAACTGAAGCTATGATACCACATGTTAGGAAATGAAAGACACTTCCACACTAATCCTAGCAGAAGAGAATAATAATTTAATAAAGAACATAAATGAAACAAGAAATCACACAGTACACTAATATTTTACCCTGGAACCCTTAACTGGCAGAAACCAACATTCCTTTGAGAGTTCTTCTCTCTTGTTGTCTTATTCAATCATAATAAAAGGTTACATGCCTAACCTTGGTCCGCACCTAATACATAATTGGTATCATACCCTATTTCCTATGCAAGAACAACCTTGTAGCCAAATTGACTTATGTATGCATGACCAACAACCTACGATTTACCATGCATTAGAATTACAACATTTTGCATTCTCGCATTATCCTTTACGAAATTAAAACATGGTTCTTTATAGGCTTTACAACAGGAAAAAATCCAAATATTGGCACCCAAAAATGGTTACAAATCCGTGCATATCATTGGATACAAATCCCACAAATCCTGATATTTTGTTACCATTGAATTTAAAATCGGGTTACTAGTCGACTACTAGTCATCCTTCATTCGGTCTCTAGTCGGTCGTCTCATGCCCTCACTTCGACCTCTTGTCGGTTGAATTGTCATCAATATCTTTGGCTTCGAATTTTCCTGGTCAACTTCCTCGACCTTCGACTTGATGTCAATCCACCTCGACCTTCGACCATCAGTCGATCTACCTCAATTCAAATTTCACCACAAAGAATATAACAACCCAACATAGGAGACTTGATGAAGGCAGAAGCAATGGGTAGACTTAGTGAAGGAAGAAGCAACAAGCAGACTCGATGAAGGAAGAAGTAGTGAAGTTTGGTGCAACTCACACAAAGATATTGGTGTCTCTTGCTAAGTTGGTGCTTAGCAGTGTGGATTGGTGTCTCTTTCTAAGTTGGTTCTTAGCAGTGTGGATTGGTGTCTCTAGTATATTGGTGTCTATGAATATTTGTAAGAGTAGGTTGGTACCATTAAAAAAAAAATATTTATGTCACTTGCTAAGTTGGTGCCTCGAGGTGGGGATTGGTGTCTCTTGTAGATTGGTTTCTCTGAAGATATGTAAGATTAGGTTTGTGCCTACCAATATTTGTACCAATGGGGATTGATGTCTCCAGTAGGTTTGTGCCTACATATAATTATAGGGAGAAGTTTTGTGGTTTTCTCCAAAAATGGTTTCCAAGTAAATCTTGTGTTCCATGTTCTACAGTTAATAGATCTCAAATGTGATTGTTTTCTTATGGTTGATGAATTTTTGAAAAAGGTAAAAAAATGTCTTATATTGATTCACACCCCCCCTCTTAGTATAAGTGTGTGCTCAATAATTGGTTTCAGAGCGGGTTCCTTCGAAAACAATCTAACCACTAGAAGGGAGATATTGGGAGCACACATGGCAATGGAAAATGATACTTTGGAAAATGAATACAAAGGGAAATAAATTATGGATTTAGAATAGGAACAAAATGTCGAAACATATGTAGAATTAGATCTTGAAGAATAAATCATTTGTGCCTTAAGAGAAATAAAGAAGCTTAAAAAAAATTAATTCAAAAAAAAAGGAGCAGTTGTGTAAATATGAAGAGGAGGACCGTGATGAAAAAGAAAAAATGTCATAAAGCCTTCAATAAACACATAATACTATTATCATACTAAAGATTCAACTAGAATAGGAAAAAAGAACGGGAGAAGTGGTGAGAATCCAACAGACGGAAAAGGAAGAAAATTGTAAGAAGCTAGAATTTGAAATTGTTTCCTTAAGAAAATAATTGGAGAAGTCAACTACTTAGTTGAATAGAAGCTTGAAGTTTAAAAAGAGCACTGAAATATTACAATATTTTTTTTACGTGTAATTAATCAATTATCACAAATTAACCATGCAACATAATATATTGTTATGATTAAATCTTAACCACAATATTAACTAACACATGATTGGATAACATAAGATAATGACAACATATGGAAATCCATAAAATGAAAAGATATAAATCTATTTAAAAATGAAAAGAAATTTGATCTACAACCAACAATATGTCTCTAGTTACCTAGTGGATGATGTGGTGTTATATAAATTGGTCCTCTCAGCATATCCCTGCATATTGTTGTGGGCCTACTAACTATCTGAAATGGTGTCAATATCTACACTTTGGAACCTGTATGTATCAATGGTATATTCTACCCACTACTGGCAATATCTTCCTCCGTTATGATGGTCTTTTGAACTGCTTCATGCAAGGTTTGAAAGATCATGATCCTCACCCTTTCCCTTATGTTGCAATTCAGACCAAAAATAAATGTGTTAACCCACAACTCCTCAATGTTTAGATGTAGTTCATATATAAGTAGTTCCATAAATATATTCTTGTACTCAAGCACTGATATTCCTCCATGTTGTAAAGATTTGAATTCATTTAGTTGTATTTAAATAAACTCTTCCAACAGGTAGCATTCTCGAAAATTTTGATGTTAGTGGTAGCATTAGACAGGCATTTACACACAATTCTATGTGTCTAGATGTGTGGAAATCGTCCAAAGACTTCTACTCTTGAATTTACTTTTGTTAAAGGAATTATTAAATTAAATTTCTTTTATTAATTAATGATGTAATTAATTAGTTGAGTCATTTAAGAAACATGCTAAAAGTACTTAGCATGTAGGCATTTAATATAAATTGCAAGTGAGTGTGAGAAGTAATCTCAACCGTAGATCACTTTGGAGATTAGAAATAGATTATAACTCATTATTATAAAATCAAGGCTAGGAGAAGGAGGAAGACACAATTCACACAGATATAAAAGGAGGAAATTTGCTAGTGTGGAGTTTCCAAGGTCACACTCAGAAGTAGATAAGGACCTCTACTCGAGTGTTTGGATCACGAAGGATGGTGATTCAAGAGGACCAAGGATTACACTTGATAGGAGTTGTGTTGAGAGAGTTGACACATAGAGTATTGGATCATGAAGGATTGTGGTTCAATATATTGGATAGGTGAAGAAGGAATTTCATCTAGAGATCATACATGTCAATGAGAAGAGAGAATATAGGCATACACAGGTGGGTTTCAGTCGAAGGAAGCCACAAGAGTGTGTTGGATTGTACAGATCTTTCCATATAGGTTTTCCATAGAAATTTGTGGGTCATTGTGGAGATAGTCACAGATACCCACGGGTCACAGAAGGGTAAGTCGTGGATACCTCGAAAATCATACCAGAACTGGTTGTACAATAGGTCAAACCTTTCTAGGTTAGTCTGCAGTTGTATTTCTCTCAGTGGGCCATTATACCTATTACACGAGCCCTGATTTTAGCATAATAAAATCATTCTCAGCACCGGTTTTCCCTTCGTGGTGTTTCCAGGGGTACCTACCCAAAAATATTGGTTTTTATGTGTGCATGATTTGGTTTCCTAGTTTATGCTTCCGCTGCATGATATTTAGTTGAATATTTCAATAGTGTATTTTTTTGTTAGTTGATAATCTGATTGAAGTAAGGAGATCACTAGATAAAAAAGTACCTAGGTGTTGGTGTAAGAATTTCAACATGGTATCAGAGGCCATGCTCTGAACGAAAGCCATATCAGTACAAGGCTAGTTTTCCAGCAATAGGTTATTTTCAGGGAAATTTATCAATTATTAGGGATAACAGAAACACCGTTGAGAGTTGAACACATATTGGATGGAGCATCCAACTTCCTATATTTGAAAGCAAGAGTTACTTTGGCATTGAAGGAGTATGAACTTTGGGAGCTAGTGGATAAAGTAGTTACTCCATCGGAAAATCTAACAACTTTAGATGATCACAACAAGAAGGATATCAAAGAAGAAATATTCCTCCTAGATTCTATGAAGGATCATTTAATCTCTCAGTTAAATGAGAACAAGACAACCAAAGAGATGTTCAATGCCTTGTTAATTTTATTCCATAGAAAGAACATGAATAGGAATATGGTCTTAAGGAATAAACTCAAATTGGTTCAAATGTATAGATCAGATAATCTTATCAACTATCTCATGAGGATCACACAGGTGCGTGATCAACTTGCATCCATAGGGGAGAAAAAAGAGGGCGCAAAGCTCATGCACATGGCATTGAATGGTGTTTTGAAGTCATGGGAATCATTTGTCAAAGGAATTTGTGTTCAAGATAATATCCCATATTGGCATAGACTTTGGGATAATTACATCCAGGAAGGGACTCGGGAGGAGTCTAAAGGAAACAAGTAGGGTGGTAGTGAAGACAACTTAGCCCTTGTCATTAATACAAGGAAGGGAAAAGGAAATATTTCTAGTAAGAAGGGTAACTATGATGGAGGATCATCACATCYWGGGAAGAAGAAGGACTTGAGTAAAATCAAGTGCYTCTCATGTCATAAGAATGRGAATTATGCATCTTAGTTTCCAAAGAAGAAGAARAASAAGGGTAATGAAAAGATGCARACWACAACATCAATAGAGACACAACTTGATGAGTTTGTAGAAAAGTTTGAGAAGGATTAATCAATGATTTCTTTCCTTTCTACTAGCACAACAATAAGGAGTGCTTGGTTCTTGGATAATGGTGCATCTCGTCATGTGACAAAGGCATGAGAGATATTTAGCAATATGATGGTGAAGGATTCAAAGGTTCATTTGGATGTTGGTGATGTTGCTTGGTATGCAATGAAGGGAGAGGGAATAGTTATGTTCCATCTTGATTTAGGAAGTTCGTTAGATGCCCATGATGCGCTTTACATACTAGGTTTGAATAAAAATTATCTTTCAATCTCATTTATGGAGAACAATGTTTTTGTCGTCAATTTTTTAGAAAGGGAAGGTACTCATACGTCCAGACAAATCTAGCCTCAACAACGTAGTGGTCATTAAGGTTAGAGAGGGAACCTTATACAGGTTGTAGGGTAAGCATGTTGAGGCTTTGGTACACAATAGTGAGTTATCCCCTTACAAACCTATCAAGACACCCAAGTGGCTAATACAAACATTGAGAGATGTTGGTGAGGATCCTAGGAGTGTGCTCAGAGAGAACAAGCCTCCAAAGAAAATTCCAAACTATATAGCACTTATGAGTAGCATCATTGATGATGAGCCTTCCAATTTTGAGGAAGCAACAAATCAACAGGTATGGAAGGATTCCATGGTAGAGGAGTACACCTATATTATGAGGAATGATGTTTGGGACATAGTGCCAAGACCAGGGGGAAGTTAGTTGTGAGTTCCAGGTGGCTCTACACTATCAATCATGTTGCATATGGTAGCATAGAGAAGTTCAAGGCGAGGTTTATGGCAAGAGGGTTCTCCCAGAAATATGGAGTGGACTAAAATGATACATTTTCTTTAGTCACGAGGTATGCTTCTATTCGATTTGTTATTGATATTTCTTTAGTTATGCAGTGGAGGATACACCATATGGATGTGAAAACAACGTTCCTCAATTGGATAATTGAGGAGGAAGTATACATAGAGGAACCTCAGGGATTTTAGGTACATGGGAGGGAGTCTCATGTATGGAGGCTTAATAAATCATTGTACAAACTCTAACAGGCACCCAGGGCATGGTATTTCAGAATCGAGTGATACTTGTAGAGTATGGGCTTTACCAAGATTGAGGCAAATCCTAACTTGTACTTCATACTTTTTGGAGAGGATCCTCTCATCTTGGTTCTATACATTGATGATTTATTTCTCACAGGTGCAGAGGAGCTTATTGCAAGGTGAAAAGAATATTTGGCTAGTGAGTTTGAGATGAAGGACAATGGCTTGATGCATTATTTCTTAGGGTTAGAGGTATGGCAGGTATCAAGAGAGATCTTCCTTGAACAAGGGAAGTATGCAGTAGATATATTGAGGAGATTTAGGATGGAGGAACGTAAACCGATGGCTACACCTATGATTACCAATCTGAAGAAGATTGACACTTCGGATTAAGAGTTGGTGGATCTCAAGATATATAAGCAGCTGGTAGGGTCCTTGATTTATTTGGTCAACACCAGACCATATATTTGTTTTGCTATGAAAACCTTAATTTAGTTCATGGTAGAGCCAAGGAAGGTGCATTAGATCGCAACAAAGCATGTGCTCAGGTACTTGAGAGGTAAAATGGAGCATGGATTGAGATATCTTGGAGGAGATGGACTAGAGTTGCAAGGATATATAGACTCGGATTGGACATGAAGTGTAGTATACATAAAGAGCACCTTGGGGTGCTTCTTCAACTTTGGATCAACAATGATTACTTGGTTTAGTAGGAAGAAAAATTCTATAGCACTGATTTCAACAGAGGCAGAGTATATGGTAGTGAGAATGGCTAGTCATGAAGTAATTTGGCTTTGAAAATTGCTTACATGTTTATTTGGTCAGGAGTTGGAGCCTATGGTGATATACTGCGATAATCAGAGTTGTATCAAACTCAATGAGAATTTAGTATTCCATGACAGGTCCAAGGATATTGAGATTATATATCATTTCATTTGGGATAGGATCCAGAAAGGAGTAGTGAAGCTTTAGTATATTTCCATCGATGAGTAGGTTGCATATATTCTGACCAAGCCCTTGGAGAAAGGGAGATTCCATTCTTAAGAGGTAGACTTGGAGTGGTGTAGAATACCTTCCTCACTAAGAGGGAGTGTTGATGTTAGTGGCAGCATCAGACATGTATTTCCACATAGGTCTATGTGTCTATATGTGTGGAAATCATCCAAATCCTTCTACTCTTGAATTTACTTTAGTTAAAGGAATTATTAAAGAAAATTGTTTTCATTAATTAATTATGTAATTAATTAGTTGAGTTAGTTAAGAAACATGCTAAAAGTACTTAACATGCAACATGTAATCTAAATTTCAAGTGAGTGTGAGAAATAATCTCTACTATAGATCACTTTGGAGCTTAGAAATAGATTATAACTCATGATTATAAAAGAAAGGCTAGGAGAAGGAGGAATACATAATTCACACATATAGAAAAGGAGGACCTTTGGTAGTGTGGAATCTCCAAGGTCACACTCAGGAGTAGAGAAATACCTCTACTCGAGGGCTTGAATCATGAAGGATGGTGATTCAAGAGGACCAAGGATTACACTTTATAGGAGTTGTGTTGAGATATTTGACACATAGAGTATTAGATCACGAAGGATTGTGGTTCAATATCTTGGATAGGTGAATAAGAAATTTCATGCATAGATCATCCAGGTCAAGGAGAAGAGAGAACATAGGCATACGCAGGTGGGTTTCAGTCGAAGGAAGCCACATGAGAGTGTTGGATTGTACAGAGATTTCCATATAGGTTTTTCATACACATCTACGGGTCACAATGGAGACAGTCACGGGTATTCGTGGGTCATCGAAGAGAAATTAGCGGATACCTAGAAAATCATGCCAAAATTGGTCGTACAGTAGGTCAAACCTTTCTAGGTTAGTCTGTAATTGTATTTCTCTCAGTGGGCCATTATCCCTGTTACAAGAGCCTTGATTTTAGCATAGTAAAATCATCCTTGGAATTGGTTTTCACTCCAAGGTTTTTCCATGGGTATCTACCCAAAAATTTTGGTGTTTATGTGTGCATGATTTGGTTTTCTAGTTTATGCTCCTGCTACATGATATTGAGTTGAATATTTCAGCAATGTATTTTTTTTTGTGAGGTGCTAATCTGATTGCAGTAAGGAAATCACTAGATAACAAAGTACCTAGGTGATGGAGTAACAATTTAAACAGAAAAAAATCTTCAAAAATCTCCCACGAAATCTCATATATGTCCATCCCCAAGTGTGGTAGAAGTGTCTTGCACCACAACAAGGTACTTCCCTTCAGTTGGAAGATACCCATGCGGACCTTCAGGTTGAATGTGTAACCGCTCAAGGAAAAACACATTTCCATGTTTTCTAGCCAACTCTCGGTGGCCTAACCATCAATAGATCCCCATAAATATGGGAATTTAACCTTTTCCAACTCTCTATACATGTGATTGTTGATGTTGTAACATATATTATCAATCAGACACCATAAGTAATAGACATAGAAGATGAGGTTGGAGTAGGTACAGAAAGCACCTCCTTCTCTATTAACATATTGTTCTGTAGCCCAAAGGAGCTGGGAGTTGATCAATTAACAAGGTTTTGGCGAAGGAATGGCAACGACAATCATCCTGACTCGTCACAGCCAGCCGAGAAAGAACAAGCTTAACTGCTATGCTAATGTGGTCCTTCAATGTCTAACATACACAAGACCTCTTGCAACCTATCTACTTCACGGATTCCATTCAAAAGAATGTCAGAGGAAAGACTGGTGCTTCATGTGTGAGCTTGAGCACCTTCTTTCAAAGGTGAGGGGAGGAGAAAGTGCCTTATCACCTATTAGAATACTATCAGGAATACAAAAAATTGGCAATCACCTTAGATATGGGAAACAGGAGGACGCTCATGAATTTTTAAGGCTTGTGATTGATACCATGCAATCGATATTCCTTGACGACATTCGATAACTTTCATTCAACAGTTATTTGGTGGCTATCTTCAATCAAAGGTGAAATGTAAGAAGTGCCAATATGAATCTAATTGATATGAGCTTATAATGGATTTGGCAGTGGAGGTACATGGAAGCATTGAGTCTTTCGAAGATGCACTTGACCAATTCACTGGTGCTGAATTATTGGATGGGGAAAATGAGTATAAATGCAATAGGTGCAAAAGCTATGTGAAAGCTCAAAAGTGGTTGACTGTGCATGAAGATCCAAATGTTCTTACTGTTGTTCTGAAGAGATTTTAGACTGGAAAATTTGGCAATCTCAACAAGATTGTTGCTTTCCCTAAAGTCTTGGACATGTTGCCATATATGAGTGGAATCGGTGACAAGCCACCATTATACAATCTGTATGCGGTGGTTGTTCATTTGGATGTGTTGAATGCTTCATTTTTCAGTCATTATATATGCTATGTAAAGGATTTGAAACGGGCATGGTACAAGATTGATGACAGTAAGGTAATTCCAGTTGGCTTTGATGTGGTCATGTCTGAAGGAACATACATGCTTTTATACTCTAGGTCTTCACCAAGGCCACTAGTTGTTTTACATGATGAAATGACCGAAAGTTGTAAAGAAGTACCTTTAAATCATTGTACATATGATGTTGAGCAATCATTGTCATCCGGTGGATACAAAAAAGACACTGAAGCACATATCAAGAATTTTTCCCCACTTGACATATGCAGAGATTCTAGTGCCCATGTAGATCAACCTGCTAGAGTAAGAGATTCAGATTATCATGCCATGGACTTGGACTCTAGTATTGCAGATAGATCCAATGGTTATGGTTTTGGATGTGAAACAATTTCCCAAATGACAAAGGACAAGAAGATAGACTCAGTTACAAGACAGTATAGAGATTCAACATCAAGTGATGTTGGATCTCTCTTCAGTGGCTTTGATGAAACTTCTTGCAGCACCGATAGTAATAGGGATTCAACTAGCACAGTGGATTCAGCTGAAACTGTGTTTGGAGACTCAAGATACATTGAATGCAGTAGTTTTCATGTGGCTGAGGCTAGTGGCATTTCAGGTTATAAGTCTTGCATGAGATCATCACCATGTCTTTCTGAAACATATTCAGCCCTTGAAAATTATGCTCATTTCTCAGACCTTTCTGTTCCAAATCAACCAATTGGAAATTCAAAGATTGATCAAGGATTTACTCTATCTAATCCAGATACATTTGATACTGATAGTTCACATTCCTTGCCTGCTGACAGTTCGAATAGCCTCTTTCAGAAGCCATGGGTTCATTCTTTTGTTTCTGAATCAGTGGTAGGAATGCATACTTGTTACAATCTTCTCAATTTAGAATCTCTGAAACTTTGGACCATCCAAAAGGTAATTCATGTGAATGTGTTGTTGTCCCTACAAAGCAAAAGCATATTGAGGAAAATTACAATCCAAACAAAATAGAGGGATCAATGTTGATTCTCGGACTTTCAATGTCATAATCCATGCATGCTGCAAACAAGGTGATCAGGAAGAATTTGGTGAATAAATATATTGAGTTGTTCCGAGATCAAGATGAACAAAGACGGTCGCGGCCAGGGGATTTATGCCAAACGAGAAATAAGCATCGGGCAACTTTTGCTGGTAAGCAACGCCATTGTTGTTGCTTATGAGGACAACTCGGCTGGGATGAATGTGGACCACCAGGGAAACATTAATCTTCCGTCCCAAGAATATCTTGTTGCCACCATAGTCAGTGCTGTGAGGAAATCGTAGAGATTGCTCCAGTAGCTTTAGAGTTTAGAGGATTACTCTGCGCATTGTAGCCTGGATGTTCCAGCAATTGTTATGTTTAATATGGAGGGCCAAATGTCTCTAAGCCAAGCAGCGAGAAAAGAAAATTTGCAGGTAAATGTCAACCATATATGGGATATTATAAGTCATAACTCATTCGGTGGAGCCTAACAGACATTTGCTTCAAAATCGAAAATATATGAAGCCAAACTCGTCCAGCGAGGCTAGAATTTTAGCGGTCTCTAGATGCTGCTGTCCTTCATCAACCATTCATGCCTGCTGAACACAAGCAGGATCGAAGTGGGAAGTGCTATGTTTATTCATGCCTCCAAGCCCATCAAGGGAGGAGAAGAGATCACTATTTCCTATTTTTATACACTTGTCCCATTGTTGCAGTGCCAAGCCATGTGCGAAAGATGGGGTTTCAAGTGCAAGTGCAAGAGATGCATTCTGGAGCTCTCTCTGAAGAAAGCCTTGGACCCTATAAATGTACGGTTTGAACAATTGCATAACAAAGCATTGCAGGAAACCAAGGATGTAAGGTCTCAGGGATTTTTTGACTCGGATATTTCGGCATGCGCAGAATTTGCAAAGATTTTTGTAGAGGCAGAGGAGATTATCAGGAGTTCCCCGTTGTTGAAAGTAGAAGAAGAAAGAAATTGGATTCGTGTGTCATTTGTGTCCGCATATCTTGCAGGAACACAGTCATATGACTTATTGCACACAATGCTGATGGATTACGTTTCTTCCGGAGAAGAAGTTATGAAGGCCATTCAAAATACAGTTCCCGGGAACATTCGAACCCTGGTCATGGTAGCCCAATAGTTAAAAGAAGCCCATGCTTCGATGGACGAAGAAATTCTAGCCTTGATTACACCATATGTAGTCACACAGCGCCACAGGCTTGGCCCAAATTACAGACAGAAGCCACTTAGAATTTCTATGAGGTTATGTTATAGGCAGAAAAAAAAAACGACTTGTTTAAGCCACACCTTGCACCAAATGTTATGACTCAAACAAGATCCAAAGACAAAATCCACGTGAAGACCAGAAACACACCATCTGTCTGAGCATAGACAGTGCTATGTATAACGGATGCCTTTTCCAAAATTAGTCGAACTGTAAATGCTCCGAAATGCCAGTCTTTGCAGGGAAGCCATCGAGTACATTCCCGAGTCTGATTTATGGAAACCTATTCCAAAAGTGCCAACAAGGAGATCCGATTGCTCGGGTGCTTCTGTGGATGGAATTTTATTTAGTTGATTAACTGGGGAGTACCAGCAATGACACCCAACATTAAAATCAAATCATACAAAGGATCATAGATACCCCACTTGTCAAAACAATTAGAAACAGTTCAAGAGATAGCAGATGCACCGAACAGTCACAGAATTCCATGAAGGCGAACCATTTCATATTCCTCTAAAGGAAAGAGTTTTATTTTTTCTTTTAAAAAGACTGAGGGATGTAACAGAGAAGAGGTGCGAGGGCAGCGCTGGGGAATAAACCTCTTGTGAAGGGGGGTTCCTGGGTATGATGAGTTATTTTGTAAGCCAGGAATGAAATAATATAGATGATTTATTTACTTGAGACTGTGAGATTCATCACGGTTGATTCTTTCAGCATGTTCTTCTTCTTTTCAGCTATGTTAAATCTGTTTGGATTTCATTTTATATGCTCCTTACCCACAATTGATATTGTCATTATCATATTGTTTCTTTCTTCCTTATTCAGTCACGACTGTATTACAAGTTTGTTTTCTTCTAACTGATTTGCTTTGTTATAATTTAGTAGGACCACTAATATAGCGAATGAAATTTGGTTTTCTGTAATTGTTTACTGTCTTTCCTCTGCACCAGCTATTAGTGGGTGTAAGACCAGTCTACACTTGCATAATTCTACATATATTCTCTGCTACATCGGCCTTTCCTTTCATTTTTCTGCTACCACATCATGATTATCAAATCGCTGAAAGATAGACTTACTTTGCCTCACTTTCTGCAAGTTAAACAGTCTATGCTATTGTCTCCTTTCTTTGGTTTTCACTTGAATCCATGCCCAATGGACCATTTCCCTGGTTTAACCCCCAAACTCTAAGAATCCAAGACCATCATCTACCCATAAATCTACCCACCATTTCACGTTTACTGAAGATCATATTGTGACATTGTTCGAGAGATCCCTCTCGGGTTGGAGGAGGGAAGCTTCTAATCCAAAGTGGTTCGAGGTTGCCTCGGGATTGATTTGCATGCAACCCATTTCAGTTTTGAGTGTCAACATTTTGGCACCACAGCTGGGGATTTTGAGGTTGATATCTATCCCTGGGAGAATGATATTTTGATAGTCCTAAGGCTTGGTTGAGCAGCCGTTCATAGGCAAATATTGGTTGCACATGCTCTGGCAAGTCCATTAAAAGTTTTCAATGGTGATTTCACTGGCAGGAGAACTCAGAATTACATCTTTCACGTTAAGGTCGCCCAATGGATGAAGGCACCTGGTCTACTGTTCTTGGCACTTTACGGGAAAATACCATCCCTAGATGGAGCCTATGTTGTAACATATATTATCAATCAGACGCCATAGGTAATAGATGCAGAAGATGAGGTTGGAATAGGTACAGAGAGCACCTCCTTCTCTATTAACATATTGTCCTATAGCCCAAAGGAGCTAGGAGCTGATCAATTAACAAGGTTTTGGCGAAGGAATGGCAATGACAATCATCCTGACTCGTCACAGCCAGCCAAGAAAGCAAAGGATCAGCTGTTATGCTAATGTGGTCTTTCAATGTCTAACATACACAAGACCTCTTGCAACCTATCTACTTCATGGATTCCATTCAGAAGAATGTCAGAGGAAAGACTGGTGCTTCATGTGTGAGCTTGAGCACCTTGTTTCAAAGGTGAGGGGAGGAGAAAGTGCCTTATCACCTATTAGAATACTATCAGGAATACAAAAAAATGGCAATCACCTTAGATATGAGAAACAGGAGGACGCTCATGAATTTTTAAGTCTTGTGATTGATACCATGCAATCGATATTCCTTGATGAAGTTGGTGGAGAGAAAGTTAATTGAACCACACATTCGATAACTTTCATTCAACAGTTATTTGGTGGCTATCTTCAATCAAAGGTGAAATGTAAGAAGTGCCAATATGAATCTAATCGATATGAGCTTATAATGGATCTGGCAGTGGGGGTACATGGAAGCATTGAGTCTTTGGAAGATGCACTTGATCAATTCACTGGTGCTGAATTATTGGATGGGGAAAATGAGTATAAATGCAATAGGTGCAAAAGCTATGTGACAGCTCAAAAGCGGTTGACTGTGCATGAAGCTCCAAATGTTCTTACTGTTGTTATGAAGAGATTTCAGACTAGAAAATTTGGCAAGCTCAACAAGATTGTTGCTTTCCCTGAAGTCTTGGACATGTTGCCATATATGAGTGGAATCGGTGACAAGCCACCATTATACAATCTGTATGCGGTGGTTGTTCATTTGGATGTGCTGAATGCTTCATTTTTCGGTCATTATATATGCTATGTAAAGGATTTGAAAGGGGCATGGTACAAGATTGATGATGGTAAGGTAATTCCGGTTGGCTTTGATATGGTGATGTCTGAAGGAGCATACATGCTTTTATACTCTAGGTCTTCACCAAGGCCACCAGCTGTTTTACATGATGAAATGGCCGACAGTTGTAAAGAAGTACCTTTAAATCATTGTACATATGATGTTGAGCAATCATTGTCATCCGGTGGATACAACAAAGACACTGAAGCACATATCAAACATTTTACCCCACTTGACATCTGCAGAGATTCCAGTGCCCATGTAGATCAACCTGCTAGAGTAAGAGATTCGGATTATGATGCCGTGGACTTGGACTCTAGTATTGCAGATAGATCCAATGGTTACGGTTTTGGATGTGAAACAATTTCCCAAATGACAAAGGACAAGAAGATAGACTCAGTTCCAAGAGAGTATAGAGATTCAACATCAAGTGATGCTGGATCTCTCTTCAGTGGCTCTGATGAAACTTCGTACTGCACCGATAGTAATAGGGATTCAACTAGCACAGTGGATTCGGCCGAAACTGTGTTTGGAGACTCAAGATACCATCCCAAGAATATCTGCCATCCCAAGAATATCTTGTTGCCGCCGTAGTCAGTGCTGCCAGGAAATCGCAGAGATTGCTCCAGTAGCTTTATAGTTTAGAGAATTACTCTGCGCCTCGTAGCCTGGATGTTCCAGCAATTGATATGTTTAATACGGAGGGCCAAATGTCTCTAAGCCAAGCAGCGGGAAAAGAAAATTTGCAGGTAGATGTTAACCGTATACGGGATATTATAAGTCATAACTCATTCAATGGAGCCCAACAGACATTTGCTTCAAAATCGAAAATATATGAAGCCAAACTCGTCCAGCGAGGCCAGAGTTTTAGCGGTCTCTGGATGCTGCCGTCTTTCATCAACCATTCATGCCTGCCGAACACGAGCAGGATGGAAGTGGGAAGCGCTATGTTTATTTATGCCTCCAAGCCCATCAAGGGAGGAGAAGAGATCACTATTTCCTATTTTGATACACTTGTCCCATTGCTGCAGCGCCAAGCCATGTGCGAAAGCTGCTGTTTCAAGTGCAAGTGCAGGAGATGCATTCTGGAGCTCTCTCTGAAGAAAGCCCTGGACCCTAAAACCGTACGGTTCAAACAATTGCATAACAAAGCATTGGAGGAAACCAATGCTGCAAGGTCTCTGGGATTTTTTGACTCCGATCTTCCAGCATGCGCAGAATTTGCAAAGCTTTTTGTAGAGGCAGAGGAGATTATCAGGAGTTCCCCATTGTTGAAAGCAGAAGAAGAAAGAAATTGGATTCGTGCGTCATTTGTGTCCGCATATCTTGCAGGAACACAGTCGTACGACTTCTTGCACACAATGCTGATGGACTGCGTTTCTTCCGGGGAAGAAGTTATGAAGGCCATTCAAAATACAGTCCCCGGGAACATTCAAACCCTGGTCATGGTAGCCCAACAGTTAAAAGAAGCCCACGGTTCATGGATGAAGAAATTATAGCCTTGATTACACCATATGCAGACACACAGCGCCACAGGCTTGGCCCAAATTACAGACAGAAGCCACTTAGAATTTCTATGAGGTTATGCTATAGGCGGCAAAAAAAAAATTGAATCGGTTGTTTAAGCCACACCTTGCGCCGAATGTTATGACTCAAACAAGATCCAAAGACAAAATCCACTTGAAGACCAGAAACGCATCATCTGTCCGAGCATAGACAGTGCTATGTATAACGGATGCCTTTTCCAAAATTAGTCAAACTGTAACCGCTCCGAAATGCCAGTCTTTGCAGGGAAGCCATCGAGTACATTCCCGAGTCTGATTTATGGAAACCTATTCCAAAAGTGCCAACCAGGAGATCCGGTTGCTCGGGTGCTGCCGTGGATGGAATTTTATTTAGTTGATTAACCGGGGAGTACCAGCGATGACACCCGGCATTAAAATCAAATCATACAAAGGATCATAGATACCCACTTGTCAAAACAATTAGAAACGGTTCAAGAGCTGGCAGATGCACCGAACAATCACAGAATTCCATGAAGGCGAACCATTTGGCATTCCTCTAAACGAAAGAGTTTTATTTTTTCTTTTAAAAAGACTGAGGTATGTAACAGAGAAGAGGCGCGAGGGCAGCGCTGGGGAATAAACCTCTTGTGAAGAGGGGTTCCTAGGCATGCTGAGTTATTTTGTAAGCCAGGAATTAAATAATATAGATGATGTATTTACTTGAGACTGTGAGATTCATCACGGTTGATTCTTTTAGCATGTTCTTCTTCTTTCCTACTGTGTTAAATCTGTTTGGATTTCATTTTATATGTTCCTTACTCACAATTGATATTGTCATTATCATATTGTTTATTTCTTCCTTATTCAGTCACGACTGTGTTACAAGTTCGTTTTTTTCTAACTGATGTGCTTCGTTATAATTTAGTACGACCACTACTATAGCGAATGAATTTTGGTTTTCTGTCTTTCCTCTACACCAGCTATCAGCGGGTGTAAGACCAGTCTACACTTCTAGAATTCTACATATATTCTCTGCTACATTGGCCTTTCCTTTCCTTTTTCTGTTACTGCATCATGATTATCAAATCGCTGAAAGATAGACTTACTTTGCCTCACTTTCCACAAGTTAAACGATCTCTGCTATTATCTCCTTTCTTCGGTTTTCACTTGACTCCATGCCCAATGGACCATTTCCCTGGTTTAACCCCCAAACTCTAAGAATCCAAGACCATCATTTACCCATAAATCTGCCCACCATTTCACGTTTACTGAAGATCATATTGTGACATTGTTCAAGAGATCCCTCTCGGGTTGGAGGAGGGCAGCTTCTAATCCAAAGTGGTTTGAGGTTGCCTCGGGATTGATTTGCATGCAACCCATTTCAGTTTCGAGTGTCAACAGTTGACATGATTTTTTGATCCTCCAGTAGGAGTGGATACCCCCCCCCCTTCATCCTTTTCTAATCGGTTCATTAGTGCATCAGAAATTCTATATAAGGATCTCATCATGTTAATTACATTGTTGGATGAAATGTGTTCCTGCTTTAGAACACAGCCCTCTTCTTGAGGTGGTGAATCCACCAGTGCAGGTTGTGATGGAGGAGGCATAGTTCGTCCCCTAGCAATCTTACCCCTACCTCTTCTTCCTCCTATGTTCATATTACCTATCATAAAAAATAAAATTAAACTTGGTTAGTTTACAATTATACATATTTAATTCTTGCATGGACTAAATTTGTAATGGGTCCATAGTCCTAGTGTGTTGAACTTGACTCTGATACCATATGTAATAATAGACTAATTTAACTCAATTAAGAAATGTTTTTTACATGTAATTAATCAATTATCACAAATTAACCATGCAACAAAATAATAAAGTAATCACATAATGTATTGTTATGATTAAATATTAACTAACACATGATTCGATAACATAACAAATGATGACATATGGACAATCATAAAATGACAATATATAATTTTTTATCCTTTCTAGTGGATGCTATAATTAGCGTTTTTTCTCACTATAAAGTCTAAGAATAATTTTTCTTTGAAGGAGCCCCTTAAATTATTTTTCACTTTTACTTTCAATTCATATTTCATAAGGATGCTAACGGTTCCATGCACGCCATGTCCTTAAGGACTTACTTGAAATACTCCAAGGGTGCCATGTGTCATGCCCTTCAAGTATATGATCTAGAGCAATGGGAAAAGTGGATCAACTATGGATACATTGTTAACTCGTGTCATTTCCCTAATTGAGAGACTAATGAATGTTGAGGAATAAGGCTTTGACTTTATTGCGCAGCCCTCAATTTTTCCTTGTGAGTGATCGAATCCACGGTCTACCCTCATGGAAACGTGCAACAATAGAGAGAAAGTGTCCCATACTTTTCAATTCTAGCCATGGTAGGAGTGCTAGTAGGTGGAATTATGGATGTTGTTCCACCTCTCCTAATAGTACCTAGTATAGCTCTATACATCCTCATTGCGGCTCATGGGACCTTGGGAAAGAAGAGTACCCACAATTGTTGGTAGGATGGTAATTGGTGGATCTACTTGAAAATTGACAAGCACCACACGAAGATTGACATGGATTCGGTGAAGTGGACGTAGCTCCGACGAAGTGACACAACTTGAATGAAATGGACACAACATTCCAATAAGTGATGCAAAGGCTTCGACAATCAAATTCACCTGTGACGGTAAATTAGTCCAAATTATTTCACTCTTAATATGTTCAAGCATAATGTTGTATTTATATAGTATCATCTTGAAATGGAAAGGAGTGGAATACTTAAGTACAATTGTTATGAATTAAAATTTAATATTCGCATGTAAATAAGAATTTATGTTGAATTTATACATTCATGTACAATTGAATTAATTCGAAGATTTCATTTGTTTAAAATTTCAGTTAGAATATTATTGTAGAATATTATTACCTCGTTGCATATGGAAATTACATGTAATATTGTCTAGGGTTATTGTTTGCTCTGCAAGTTGTCACATTTAAAAAAAAAAAAATTCTCTTCTATTGGTTTCGATAGCTATAGCTAAGAATCAATTTTATTTGCAATATAATTCATAATTCATTACAGTAAAATTATTTATATATATATATATATATATATATATATATATATATATATGATGATGATGATGATGATGATGATGATGATGATGATGATGATGAATACAAAGTGTGCCCACCCTCGACACCAAAATCTTCCAACATTTCAATAAATAGGAATTTCTTTTAACTCACACTCAAACCAAATTGTGCTTCTATACCAAGGGACCCCCAAACAAAAAAAAATTATGATTACAATTTTTGTTAGGAACTTTCCCTAAATCTTCAACATAATATCATTAGTCATTGGGTTCTGAATAACTATACATCATCCCTACAACAACATTTGTTTTGATGTGCTATGTTCTATTCCATGTTTTTGGTTGACATAGACTCTCATAGCTTTTAGATCTTAGAAGATTCTCCATTATGGTATAAACAATAGTAATAATTAAAAACCTAGTCGAATTAAGGTCGAAGGTTTAAGGCATAATCATATCTGAGTGGATTTAGGATTATACAATTGAAGAGGTATACAAAGCATATCATTAAAATTGGTGTCACAGAGAGTCAAGGGGAGAGAGTCGCATAATTCAAAATTACCAGCTTCTTCTACTTGGATTTAACTAGCCATGGCCTGATCTAAACCATAGTTACCAAATTCGTGACAATGTTTGGAGAGAAAGGAAGAATAGAAATGCAGCACAAGAATGCATGAATCTATTGGGGTTTCAATACTTGTATAAATATTAAACAGGTTAAATAAAGTAAAAAAACAATCCAAAGGATCTATGACTCGCTTTTCTTAACTAAAACTAAACTTAATGTGAATTGGAGTCTAAATTTGCTAAACTTTGTGTGCTAGTAAACAACTTGACAGGTAGGTGGACAGCTGGAGATTATCTCTAACACTCTCCCTTAATCTCAATTGTTACATACATCAACACTTACAATTCTCAAATGGTTTTGGATGACCATGAACCTCACAAACAAATGGTTTTGGGCCTTGACTGACTACAAACCTTCGTGATGGGGAAATTGATTTATAGTTCACACACTTGTTTGGGATTTCTTCATTATGAGCTTCATCCTTGAACATTATTTTCCTTTTGTTTGTACCTGCATATTGACCATTGATGTCCATATAAAAAAAAATCCATCTACCAAGATACATGGGTACCATCCGATGTACTCGCTAGTTTTTTAGGAATGTTTTTCACCTACATGGTTCATCAGACACTAAACATACTTTGGTCCTTCACTCTAAGATCACTATCTTGCATTTCCCCTCCTTAATTGAAGATTCAATTTCTTCGATCCTCTATGAAGCTTAGATACAAGTACACCTGCCACCCTCGTACCTACACTAGTGGTTCCTTCCACAACTTGATGTGACATCCACTCTATGCATAAGCGGGATACATGCTACATGATTACACACTAATCTATGTAGGCCTATTTCAACAGGGTTTATTAAACATTTGGGGAATAAAACTTGTGTATGGCAAGGCTTACAACTTGGAATACAAACCTCTAGGGTGTAGGGTACAACCAAACATGCAACCCTTACAATAGTATTTCAACATTTCATTCAAGTACAAACATTCTATATGCTTTACTAAATCCCCAACAAGCCATTACATTTTTCAAATTCATCATTATCACCCATGTGACATTTTACCATGATTATATGGAAATAATTTTACCATGACTCTATGGAAACAACTCTATAGACACACAAATCCAGTTCATTTATTTCAAAACATTCAAATACTAAAGAAATTAATAAGAACCATGACAAACCAGCAAATAAGAAATAGGAAAACCAAATAGCTTATTCTTCCATCTCCACCTCTAGGCACAACACCAACAAATCTCTGTCAAATCTCTATCTGGCTTATCGCCTTCTTGCTCTCTTCAACTTGGGATGCACTTCTCTCCACTTTGTGAAGAGTCTTACAATGCCCTTTGTTCTTCTCTTTCTTTGCCATATTTTGGGCTCGATCTCTAAAATATAGTGCCAAACTTCTGTTCACTTTTCCTCCGTTTTTATTTAAATATAGCGCCAAACTTCTGTTCAGTTTTCCTCCATTTTTATTTTTGTGGAGCACTAGACCAAGACCAAGCCAGAATCACAATGCACCCAAAAATGACATGTATCCTCTTTCAAAATCAACTGTTGTTCATAGCAGTATGCTCACACGCTTGTAGGGGGGTCTGCTTGTTTTTAAAAATTGGAGAGTGGCGGGGGCGTGATAGAATAAAAAATGGACAAGTGTCCATATTCCTTCGTTATTGATCATCCAGTAGATCAACACTGCATATTGCTCTTCAATATTATGTACGATCCAATCGTCCTTCTCATGAGAAAATGTTGCCTCTTTAGATCAACTTCGGTTTTTCTCTCCACTTTGTGAAGAGTGAATCTCTGGTGCACCCTCTCTCTATCAGAGGGATATCTGTCTTCTTCTACCTACTAACCGTGGGAAAGAAACACAAACTCATGCAGCTTAGCCCCAATTCGAGCCTTCTTTGTGAGCATGTTAGGGACCTAACCTCCCTAACCCCTCATGTAGGTAGAATAATATGTTTTCCATGTAATAAAGGCCGATATTAATAAGGCCTAGTAATAAGGAAGAATAAGTCAAATGTAAGAAGACTTAATAGATGTTGGATCATGTTGTTAGTGATTCCAATGGTTTGATTATTTGGGAGATTGTTGGATCATATGTCATTGATGTAAATGGTTTGATTGATTGATTGATGATTGATGAACAATGTATATGTATTGTCCTTGATGAGAATGATAGATGTCAAAGTGGAAACCAATTGATAAAGATGGATCATTGATATGATGGATCAATGAGTTGTCATTGATACATGATGATGCATATTTTGTTTGATGAAAAGATGACTCATTATTGTCTTATCATGATTGCTAAGGTGCACAAATGGATGAACTCCAAAGTGGTCCCCTTATGGTGAAAGCCCTCACGGGAAGATGCTTTGCGGATTGAGTTATTCTAGAAGAATGGCTGGAGGACCCATGCTTGTATGTGGAATAATGAGAAGAATATCAATGAAGTTGTTGGTGAAACTATCCTATATGGATAGTGCTTGTCATGCCATTTCCGGTGGTATGTGGAATGTCACATAACTCCTCACGGTTTGAGAGTTATGGCCTTATGAA
>JZKD02S1722475.1:256268-278254 GCA_000966675.3 Picea glauca
CATAATAAAAATAAAAAATGTACATACATCTTGTGTTCTTTGTGTTACTTGTGGTGATGACTTATTGATGACATGTGTTGCTGATATATGTTCACATATAACTGGTTATAAATGAAAGCAATGAGTAATGAATAAATGTTGAATGTTAACTAAGGAGTTTTATGTGAAGAGGGAAGTTTTGGGGAAAAAAACCCCACACTCATTCACCCCCACCCCCTCTAAGTGTGGTAAGTGTGTCCAACAATAGAAGGTTTTGTTTCTAGAAGATCTTCCTCTAGATTGTTCTTTTGGTAGATGGATTTAGTATAAATAGGATTGAAGGGCATGATAAGTCTTTTTCTTGAGAATTATTATAATAGAGCACTGCTCTGCTAGAGGTTTCCCCCTCGAAGAGGCAAGTGAACAATTTTTCCTATCAAGAAAGTTATTATTTTGGTGTCGTGGTTTCATATATTCTGTTGATCTTTTGTTATTCTCTGTAGTATTTTTGTTTTCTTCTATTATAATAGAGTCAGTACCTTACAAGTGGTATTAGAGCACTTTTCTTGGTAGAAAATTGTGGGTTATTTGTTTTCAGGGTAGAGACGTATTTCGACATCTTAAAGCTACATAGATCTCTCATTCAGTGCATAAATCCACGATCAAGGAAGCATACATGCATAAACTATAAGTGGTACTTAAGAGCACATTATTCGCCACCCTTGTAACCATTGTTGGTACCCATTTGAGTGGTAGCACATCAGACAACACCTGCATATAGATCGACCTACATATCTTGAAGCCCTCCGTAATAAACCGATCGGTCGCCTAACTTCTATAGTGCCACCGGGAACAACACTCGGGAAGATACTCTCTAGTACCTAGGTAATTAGGTAGTATGGCTACGGGTACGCTTTAGCCTCCTTAGTTGGTTCCCTGAGATATTCAGCCAAGTACTATTGTTCGACCCTACACGTATATCAGAGAGTTATAGCACAGGAAAAACCCTTGCCTGTAGAAACCCTAAATACCCTAACCCTTGGGACAAAAACAAAGAAGAAAAGGAATAGACAAGATCTACTATCGTGAAGCCTTTCCTCCTGCATTTTGGTTGCAAAATTCCTACACATTTCTTCATGTTAGGAATTTGGCCATTTTTTCATTGCAATATTATTCAGATTGAAGTATAACTCCACAGGAGTAAAATCTAAAAAAAAAAAAGTTTGGATCCTTCTTGCACCATTATTTGAGACCTATCCCATTGGATTTCTCTCTTGTCCTTGATCGCAATCATACCTATCATTTTTCATCCTTTTTTCTTCTCGTGGACCCGACCCCTTCCAAACACCCCTATTTGGCACCTATCCCATTGACTTCCTCTCTTTGAATTGATTGTAGTGGTACCATTCACCATTAATCCCTTTCTATGCAGTCCCACTTCCCACCTGTCCCATCCCCCTTCCCATGGTGTTCATGATCATTCCATTCCCCTAGTCCCTGACAACCTTCCTTCCAATGTTAGCCCTTATCGTCATCCCTTTGCCAAAAAAAATGAAATTGAGAAAATTGTTCAATAATTACTCACCACGGGTCTTATACATCCTAGTACCAACCTCTATTCTCCTCCTTTGGTCATGGTACTTAAGAAATAAGTCTCTTGGCATGTGTTTCGTAACTTTCGCGCCCGCAAAAAACTCACCATCAAAGACAAATTTCCTATTCCTACCATTGATGATCTCTTGGATGAATTAAGCGGTGCCCAATACTTTAGTAAACTCGATCTATGTTCTAGATACCACTAGACACATATGAAAGAGGAAGACATTCCTAAGACTTCCTTTCAAGCTCATGAGGGACACTATGAGTTCTTGGTCATGCCATTTGGTTTGTGTATGTAGAAATTTTAATACAAATTATGTATTGCCTAGATTCTCCTGATCTAACAATTATATGCCACTGTTAAATACATAATCGCTTCTACAAATATTCTTGCGGAATTTAAAACACGATCTCCAATTGCAATATCAAGAAGAAAGATCAATCACACATAACACAAATGTTTTTACCGGGAAAGCATAAAGCTAAAAACACCACTATCATATATTATGTATATATCATGGATCATGAAACAATTTCATACAAAACTCTAATCCAAGAGATCTCAGTACAATATACAATCGTCTCACACTATCATACAAAAATTGGCAAATTCATGTGCCAATTTACTGCTTCCAGACAGCCTGTTTCCTCTGCACAATCCCTGCTAATGGAAATCCATGAAATGAATGAATTCCTCTTGCCAAGGTTGCACAATCCTCATGGGCACATCCAATGTGTGTGTGGTTGCATGAGTGCACCCACTAAAGTCACAACTGATAGTCAACATGTCCCTTTCACCTATTATCTCAACTAGGTCTCCACTGGATCTGACATGTATGTAGTTAACAGTGGTAAATCTTCAGTTGCATGTGAGACCACTGATTGTGAATTAATTAATAATTAATTCACTGATCTCTCACTAGTGTAAGTTCAGTTACAACTAGTACAATTGATATTAACTCACTTAATTGAGTTAAAATACTTTACAACTCACATAAATACACATCCAACTCTGTTACAACTTCGAATCACTCAGTTACAACTAATTCGACTTGCATGTCCCACCAACCAACTTTTGAACTTGAATTTCCTATAGATAACCAATTTTCCACTTCAGTCTACTATTTCCAAGTGCTCATTGGGAATAGATTAATATTTATTGTCCAACTATTATTAAGGGATAATAATAGTCGACATACATCTATAAATAGAATCTGCTCACCATCTATAAATAGACATAATCTATAAATAGAATTTGCTCATCATCTAAAAATAGACTTCCACCTAAAAATAGCATGAGGCTCCATCCTAGTGTAGGTGCATAATTTTCACTGGGATCTTCTTGTTGAATCTCAACACTGCCTCTCAACAAGAAAGGGATTTTCCTTCACCCCGATCGTGTCTCTATGGTATTCAAATTTTCTCCTGGTGAGCACCTTCGTCATAATGCCCACATCTTGATCTTCCATATGAATGTACTGAAGTGACATGATCTTCCACTGCACACAATATCTAATATGATGATATCAGATATCTATATTCTTAGATCTATCATGAAACACATGATTAATCGAGATTTTAATGCAACTCTGATTATCACAATGAATCACTGTCGGATCTAAATGAGAACTAAAAAAACCAATCAAGATATTTCTCATCCAGATAGCCTCACATGCGGCTTGACTCGCTGCCATGTATTCTGCTTCCACTGAACTGAGTGCCACAGATCTTTGTTTCCTACTATACCAAGAAACAACTGTAGATCTGATACTAAAGATCCCCCCCGATGTGCTCTATCTGTCTATTGGGCTTCCCGCCAAATTTGCATCTATGAAGCCATGCAACCTCACCTCATCTGTTTGTCTATACCATAATCCATACTCATATGTGCCCCTCAGATATCTTAGGACATGCTTGCCCGCCTTCCAAAAGAGCTTGGTAGGATTAACCATCGCTTGACTCAACTGGTTAACCGCATAGAAAATGTCTGGTCTCATGTTCACTAGATACATTAGCGAACCCACTAAATATCGATAGACAGTAGCATCCACTACCTCTCCAGAAGTAGCATCCCCTTTCCTCTAGTTTCCTAGAAGAGGAGTATCCATGGGTTTGCAGCCCTCCATGTGAAACTTACCCAGTATCTCCCTTGCATACATGCCTTGTGAAACAAAAAGTTCACCATATAGCTGTCATATTTCCAATCCGAGGAAATAATGAAGGAGGCCCATATCCTTCATCTTGAACTCCTTTTCAAGGTCCTCCTTGCATGAGTGTATCAACTACTCATCACCAGTGAATATTAAATCATCAACATAAAGAACAATGATTAAAATCTTACCCTCCACCACAATTTGGTATAGGTTTGCATCCACTTCACTTTTGGTGAAGCCCAGTCCAGTGAAATAACTGTCTATCCAAGTGTACCAAGCACGCGGTGCTTGCTTCAGTGCATCCAACGCTCTTTTAAGTCGACACACATGTGACTCACTGCTGAAGATCTCAAATCCTTCAGGCTACTCTATGTACACTTCCTCCTCAATGATCCCATTGAGAAACATAGTTTTACATCCATATGATGAATGCGCCAACCCATCTGCGTTGAGAGAGCAAGGATGGTCCTTATGGAAGAATACCCTATGAAAGGTGCAAAAGTTTCTTCATAATATATCCCCTCAATATATGAGAAGCCTCATGCCACAAATATGTCTTTGTATTTCTCAACACTCCCATCATCATCTTTCTTTACCTTGTAGATCCATCTTGAACCTACCATTGATTTGTCGACCGGTCTTGGGACAATTTCCCACGCACTATTTTTGACAATGGAGTTATACTCCTCGACCATTGCATTAACCCAAGTGGGATCCTACACTGCTTCCTGAAAGGAAGATGGTTCAATCATAATACATTTTCTCATGAGAGCCATGTATCCAGTAAATTGATCAGGAGATTGTCTCTGTCTGTGCTGTGAAGTAGGGGCTCCTACATTCTGTGTAGCATCTAGTCTCAATCTATCAACTTCCATGGTGTGCTTTCTGCCATTTCTAATGGATGGCTTTGCATGAGTGGATTCCTCCACTCCATGAACATCCTCATGTGGTTGATCCACATCTTGAGAATCATCTTTGGTAACCAACAGTTCCTCCTCTGCATGCAATTCTATCTCCCTCTCAAGCGACAACTGCATGGCTTTCCCCTCATCAAATTTTATATCCCGTCGCATAATAGTCATCTTATTGTTAGGAAAATACAGACGATAATTATGGGGTGTTTCTATGTACCCCACAAATATCCCAACTTCAGTAGTCGGCTCCAACTTCTTCTTGGCATTCTTGGTCACATGCACATAAACAAATGAGCCAAAAATCTTAAAATGAGAAACATCAGGTTTCTTACTAGTGAAAGCTTCTTCAGGTGTACTCATGACAAGTACTCTATGAGGACAATGGGTTTGCACATTAAATGCAGTGTTGCATGATTTTTCCCACAAATGCATTGGTAGCCCCTGATCATGCAACATCGCTTGTGCTACACCCATGATCATTCTGTTCTTCCTCTCTGTGACTCCATTTTTCTGTGGGTTACGAGGCGCTATGAGTTCTCTTCAAATTCCTTCTTTGCTGCAGAAGTCTTTGAATTCATTAGATTTTTACTCTCCACCATTATCGCTCCTCAGAGCCTTCACTTGCTTCATCGACTCTTTCTCCACCAAAGATTTAAACTCACATAAATTTGAGAATTCTTGAGCCTTCCTCTGCATGAAGAAGATCTAACATTTACGAGAAAAGTCCTCAACAAAAATAACATAATACTTATGTTTTCCTGTTGAAGCAACTGAGAATGGTCCACACATGTCTGTGTGAATTCTCTCCAGGATCACCGAATCACACTTATCCTTTTCATGAAAGGTGGACTTTACACTTCCCCATGGTGCAACCCTTGCACTGATCTAACTAAGAAAGTGTTCCCATTGGAAGTCTAGTAGATATTTGTTGCATGATTTTCAAGGCTCCACCTGTGCCATAATTCACCCTCATCTCGTCTCACCACTTTTTTTGCCTTTCCCATCATGGCAGTGCAACCATCTACCTCCAGCTTGTATACATTCTTAACTCTAATCCCTATTTTCTTGACTTGACCCATTGTTTTATGTCACTGAAAATTTTTTCCATAGCTGAAAATAACATCATAGTCTCAGTCCTCCAACATTGCGACTGAGACCAAGTATTTATTCAGACCTGGAACATGCATAAAATATTTCAATTGAAATGGTTTACTTGACTCCCTCTGAAAGGTAATGGTACCAATGCCAGTCACATTGTATCACCCATCGTCGCCCATCTCTATATGCATTTTGAGATATTTCTCCTCCAAGTCATTGGAAAGCTCCTTATCTCCCGTCATGTGGAAGGAAGTGCCACTATCCAAATACCACACTGATCCCAATGCACTTGATTCCATGCATGCGATCAAGGAGAAGTCAAGTTCAAATTGTGAGGTAAGGCCTCACCAGATGTAGCTCCAACAACCTTCTTTTTCTTCTTCTTCCGCGGACAGTTAGTAGCGAGATGCCCATGTTCATGATAGTGAAAACACTTCACTCTAGACAAATCCAGCTTCTTTTCTTTAGACTTGGATTTTGAATGGAATTTATTCCCCTTACATTTCCTTGCCTTGGCAGCCAAATCACAATCCTCTTCATCATCATGCTTTGATGAAGAGCCATCTCCGGTGTTCCACCTGAACTCCTTTTGCACCAAATCTGACCATAGTCTTTCCCAATATGGCAATGTTTCCCTTCCATTGACGGATTCTTGATAATAGTGCCAACTCTTGGGAACTCCTAGGAGATCCAATCTCACCAAATCATCATCAACCACTGTTATTCCCACACTCCCCAGCTCATCCTGACATTGGACAAACTTCGTGAGATATTTTGGAATGGAGTCGCCCTTCTTCATCTTGATCTTCCTCAGTTTATCCTTGAGCGTCAATTTCCTATGGTCGCTGTTGTTTTGGAATAGATCGGTCAAAGTCTTCCACATTTCATATGGTGTGACTTTCCCATGGAGGCTTGAGACAATGTGGTCTCGTACTCCCTCCAACAAGATCCTCCTCGCCTTTGCCACTTTCTTTTTCCATGCATTAAGATTTACAGTGTTTGCAACATCTGGCTTAGGAACATCTTTGTCAATGAATTCCTTCAAGCCATTGTCTTCGAGTACTGCCTCCATCCTGTCCTTCCAAGAAATGTAGTTTGATCTACCCTCGAATGCATACTCTAACCTCAATCCATTGAAATCCATTTTGATCTTGAATCAGTTGTAGCACCAAGAAAGTCTTTCTGCAAATTTGAATTCTATCCAATCACAAACTCATCTTCTGCAATTTTCTAAGCCCTGATACCATGTAGAAATTTTAATACAAATTATGTATTTCTTGGATTCTCCTTATCTAACAATTATATGCCACTGTTAAATACAAAATCGCTTCTACAAATATTCTTGCGGAATTTAAAACACGACCGCCAATTGCAATATCAAGAAGAAAGATCAATCACACATAAAACAAATGTTTTTACCGGGAAAGAATAAAGCTAAAAACCACACTATCATATATTATGTATATATCATGGATCATGAAACAATATCATACAAAACTCTAATCCAATATCTCTCAGTACAATATACAATCATCTCACACTGTCATACAAAAATTTTCAAATTCATGTGCCAATTTACTGCTTTTGGACAACCTGCCTCCTCTGCACAATCCCTGCTAATGGAAATCCCTGAAATGAATGAATTCCTCTTGACTAGGCTGTGCAATCCTCATGGGCACATCTAATGTGTGTTGTGTTGCATGAGTGCACCCACTAAAGTCACAACTGATAGTCAACCTGTCCCATTCACCTGTTATCTCAACTGGGTCTCCACTTGATCCGACATGCATGTAGTTAACAGTGGTAAATCTTCAGCTACATGTGAGACCACTGATCATGAATTAATTAATAATTAATCCACTGATCTCTCACTAGTGTAAGTTCAGTTACAACTAGTACAACTGATCTTAACTCACTCAACTGAGTTAAACTACTTTACAACTCACATAACTACACATCCAACTCTGTTACAACTTTGAATCACTCAGTTACAACTAATTCGACTTGCATGTCCCACCAACCAACCTTTGAACTCAAATTTCCTATAGCTAACTGATTTGCCACTTCAGTTAACTATTTCCAAGCACTAATTGAGAATAGATTAATATTTATTGTCCAACTATTATTAAGGGAGAATAATAGTCTACATACATCTATAAATAGAATCTGCTCACCATCTATAAATAGACATCATCTATAAATAAAATTTTCTCATCATCTAAAAATAGACTTCCACCTAAAAATAGCCTGAGGCTCCATCCTAGTGTAGGTGCATAATTTTCACTAGGATCTTCTTGTTGAATATCAACAGTGTAATGCTCCCTCCACTTTCCAGAGCCTCATGAATCATGTATTCTGTCCTTTTCTTCGTCATTTTGTCTTAGTTTTATTTGATGAAATTTTCATCTATAGAAAAACATGGACAACCCATCTTTCCCATGTCGATCAAGTTCTCCATCTACTCTCTCAGCACCAACTTTTCTTCAAACAATCTAAATGTGCTTTTAGAGCCTCGGAAGTGGAGTATTTGGGTCATATTGTTGGGAAGGATGGTGTAAGGGTGGATCCTAAGAAAATTGAAGTTATGATGGATTAGCCTTGCCCCAACAATATAAATAGCTTGTGTGGGTTTCTTGGTTTAACAAGATATTATCGCAAGTTTGTTAAGAATTATGGAAAAATTACGGCGCCTCTTATTGCTCTCTGTTAGCGATATTTCTTGTAAAGGGACTAGAATACAAAAGAATGGGTTAAAAACCCACTTGTCCTAAGTTTTGAATGCTAATGTGCCCATGGTAAGTGACGAGCAAGTCCGAGTGGCAGCGATTTGCACACCCGGATCAATGGCGTGTATGGGATTCCAGACCCCCCCCACCTTTCTACCTTTAAGCGGGGGGGGGTCTGGAATTGGGTGTGCATCTCTCCGACAATCCAGATCAACGCGCCCGGATCAATGGCAATAAAGGCAATTCCGGACCCCCCCTTCCTCTCTACCTTTAAGCGGAGGGGGGGGGTCTGGAATTGGGCGCGTAGCTTTCCAATGGCCAATATTAGCGCGCCTGGATCAACGGCGCTTGGACAATCTCATCCTTCTCAGCTGCACTGTGTTTAGCCTGCGTGGGCCCTTCTCCCGTCATATCATATTCCAGAACCACCTTTATCCTACTGCCGAGTGTCATCTATCCTCCCCCACTCTTTCGTCCAGATGGCCCTTTCCCTGTCTCATCATCCACTCACCACCTGCCACGTGTCCTATTCCCTCCATGTCAACCTCCCACTAAAATGCATCCATTATGTCTACCCTCTTGCCTCCTACACTTATTCCTTTTTCCATGTGTCTTTCCTATAACCTCTCTCACCCCCTCATCTTTTCAGGCCTCACCCTCATAGTCCGACGCCACCACTCCTGTCATGCACCCCATCCTTCGCACTGGCATCCACGCCTATTCATCAAGCCATTCAGTTATTCTATGTGGTAGCACGAGGAATCTTCCACATCCCAAAGTGTTGAGTTGGCCGGGCCATTCTCAATCCTGATGAAGCAGTTATTGAAGCGGTTGGTGGTGGTTAGACATCGTCTCCGCCATAATGGGAAGGTCCGGCAATGAATTAAAGGCACGTCGATTCACCGATGAAACTATCAGAAGATCGATCGCGTCTGCCATAAGTTGCACGACCATTGAAATATTGCGGCTGTAGATTGTCAGAAGCCATGTAGACACAAAGCTTTTAATGCTACGTCTCGATTTTGTTGATGTTGTTAGTTTGAGTATATGAAGGCGTTTTCGCCATTTTTGTATTTATCGATGGTAGAGCGAAGCTCCCGACTGTAAAGTTTCAGCAAACATTTTGGTTTCCTGGTTATGCCTCTGTGTTTAAGACTTCTTGTTTTATGACAAACAGTTCTCCTTTTCCATCTATGTTTCATCTCATGCCAGAGAGTTCATGATCGAATGATTCGCGTGAATTGTTGCAGTTATGTTATGATAAAGGATTTGTTGTGACATTATTTTATTCTCTGGTTTACTATGTTTGAATGTAAAAGGATATTGCGTTCGAATGCTTTCTTCTCCAGTCTGTTACGAACCTGATGTTTATGATAGACCTTTGCACTCTTCTCATGCAAGTCTTCCCCCTACTCACCCTTTATTGCAACTCACTGTTTGAAGTTTATCAAGACCTCACTCGTCCATGCATGCTTGGTCTAGTTTCTGAGTTGAGATGATATTGTTCTAATTTTTCCTCCATTTGATCACCCCTTTAAACAAATCGTGACATTAAACTGATGGGTGTCAGGCTCTGCTCCTGCAAGCAATCTAGGAGTGACTTCTGGCTCCAACATTTTTGGCACTGTTGCCGGGGACGAAGTTGAATATTTTCCCCGGGATTGAACGACAAAGATTAAGCTAATTCTGAAGGTGAATCAGATATCAGAACTTGAAGATTGCTACTATGCACCCGGTGACTCCATTGTGATGACTCCACTGCAGTGAACCCGTTGGATTAGTTGTGTCTTCTGGTGGCAGACACACGCGGTCCCATCCACAACTACCTCTGGCTACAGCTGAAGAAAATCCGGAGGTGATTCTCAAAAAAAGAAAGGCTCCTCAAGGAGAAAGGTTCACCTCTGAAACAGGTATTTCCCTACCTCCTTCTGTAAGAACTCCATTTTCTTATTCTCAGCTTCCTAGTTGCCCTCCCTTTGAGGTTTCCCATTTTCTGAATTTTGGGAGTGTTCCTGCTGAGTTTTCTCCTCCTGGTCTAGTATTAGAGAGAGAGATCCTTGTCCCTCCCCCCTCCCTAGAAGTTGTTCCTCAACATAGATCTCAGGCCTCAGAAGGTTTCACCACCCCTCCTTTTATTACTACTATTGCACAGGGAGAAGCATCTGCACATTCAGATCCTCGGGCCTTCTCTCTGTTTTCCCCATCATCTCCTGTGAGAACCTTTTTTCCGACATCTCCCGTTCACACTCCTTCTCCTCCGAGTTCTCCTCTACCTAATATCCCTATGGCTGGTGCTAATCCCCCTCCGAATAGAATGCATGCCATAGTCGCTGCTAGATATGCTCCCTTAATCCTACCCCATCCTATGAATCCTCTCCCTACTGGAGACTATTTGAAGTACATGCCCAAATTTGCGGGAGAAGGAGACATAACTGCAGAAGAGCACTTGGCTGCCTTCTACAGTTATGCAGACAACCTGAACATTGAGAATGAAGATGTCTGGATGAGAGTCTTTGTCCAGAGCCTGGATGGCGAGGTGGGGAAATGGTTTAGAGGATTGGCCCCTAGATCTATTGCTGGAATTGAAGCCCTGGATAATGTTTTCCTGAGGCAGTGGGGAGATAGGAAAGATTACATATATTACATGACAGAGTTTGGGTCCCTGAAGAAAATGGAAGGAGAGACTGTCTCAGACTTCTCCAAAAGGTTCAATAAAATGTATAATAATATTCCTACATAGGTAAAGCCCTCTGAAGCCTCTGCTCAGATTTCCTATGCTAGTGCATTTGATCCTGATTTCTGTCTTTTATTAAGAGAAAGAAGAGTCACCTCCTTAGCTCAGATGCAATATGCAGCTATAGAAGTAGAATCCAACATATTAGCAACTGACATACTGAGGAACATGGCTAACACGGACAGAAGGAAGGGAAAATCAGAAGCCTCAACTTCTGGCCCATCACTGCCCCACCCTCAAGTGAATGAGCTGACCCAGGTGATGAACTTTCTGAAAGAAGAGATGGAGAGATTGAAAGTGGAAAGGAAACAAATGAACAAGGGCCCTCAGAGCACCGAGAACAAAGCAGGTTTCAGAAGGCCAAATAAATTTTCTCCTCCAACTATGCACAGAGAAAAGGAAAGAGACAGGGACGACCAAAGAATTCAGGCTCCCTTCCAGAATAATTTTGTGGCCGATGAAGAAGAAGGGGAAACAGACGAGCCTGAGCCTAAAATCCACTGTTTAGAAGTCACTCCCCCTTTCCCTCATCTGACCCAATCAACATACGAGGAGTCTCTCATGAACAGTCAGCTAAATTAATTGAGCAAAGGAGACAAGGTTAGAGGTGGTTCAGGCAGGTATAACCTGAGATCTGACAAAAAGGCAACAACATCTGATGTTTTGGAGCAGTCCACTAGAGCAGAAAAGCCTGCTAATGAGGTAGCAGACAATCACATAGGTAAGAAGGCCCCACCCCTCTCTCCCATTGTCCAAAATCACGTTCCTGAAATTAGAGAAATTCCAAAGCTTACATCCTCTTTTAATTTCGAGCATGAGATTCAAAAGATCAAAGTCCCTGTGCCCCTCACTGAGCTAGTCAAACATGGTGAATTCAAAAAATGCTTCTCTGACCTTTTGAAATTTGAAGCCTCATGGCCTTCCACAGACTTCATAAACCTCCAAGATGAAAATCCAGCGGTTATCCTAGGCCCCATGGTAGAAGACAGAGATGATTCATCCCCTCCCTTCTACACCTCCCTGAACATACATGAAAAATTGCTGCACAACTGCTTGATGGATTCAAGGGCCTCTCACAACCTCATGCCCAAAACTGTCATGGAAGAATTAGGACCGGAAGTCACACGAGCCTATCATGACCTCTATTCTTTTGACTCCAGGAGAGTGCAATGTTTGGGAGTCATCAAGGAACTGGTAGTCTCTTTGTTTCAGCTACACATGAAGAGTATGGTCATGGATATTGTGGTAGCTGATGTTCCCCCCAAGTTTGGCATGCTGTTGTCAAGGTCTTGGATTAAGAGACTTGGAGGGATGTTACAGATGGATCTCACATATGCCACCATTCCAGTCTTTGGAGGGGAACATAGGAGATTATACAGAGAAGACCAGCTACCCTACATAGTCAGTGATGAAGCGAACCCCACTAATCACCCCATTTTTGCACTTGACACTGACTTAGGGTCTAGCTTGTTACAGGTCACTGAGACTCCTGAGGCCCCTTTGCAGATAAGAAAGCATCCCATTCTTAATCAAGAGATGCCCCCTCCAACCACCTCTGTTTGGAAGATGTTCTTTGATGGAGCTTCTTCTAGTATGGGTGTAGGCGCTGGGGTAGTACTCGTGTCCCCTTCTCAAGAGACCATATCTCTGTCATACAAGCTGGAATTTGAAGTCACCAACAATGTGGCAGAGTATGAAGCTCTGGTTCTGGGATTAAGAGCTTCAAAGGAAATGGAAATTAAGGAGATGGCTGTGTTTGGAGATGCAGAACTGATTGTCCAGCAGGTCAAAAATGTTTATCAGGCTAAGCATCCTCGACTCAAGAATTATAGGAACGAGGTATGGGACCTAGTTGATAATTCCTTCTTGGATTTCAACATCTCTTTCATTTCAAGGGAAGAAAATGCTCCACCTAACTTTTTATCTTTCACAGCTAGTTTGCTCGAAGTTCCTACACTGCCCACTGTCAGATCTGATGTTGAAATAAAATACAAACCCTCTGTACCAGACAATGTCAAGCATTAGAGGGTATTTAAGGATGATCAGGAGATCGAAAATTTTCTTCAATCCATTGATGACTTTTCTGCATTACACATAGATGAGGACCCTACATCGAAGATGACCATCACCCTGGGGAGTTTTTGGATAAAATTGCTGACCACCAGATTATACAGCTACCAAGCAACCACATACCGAGAGGACTAATCCCATTAGAAACGTTGTTTGATGGGAATGATGTGGTAGTAAAGGGTATAGTTTTGGGTGATGACGCCGACACGGATGAATGCAACATAGGCACACCAGAGGAGCCCAAGTTTGTCAAGTTGTCAAGGAGTTTGACCGAGGAGCAGAGGGCCGAATATACTGAGTTGCTGAGGGAGTTTGCTGATGTGTTTGCATGGACTTACGAAGACCTCAAGACATATGAAACGTCGGTCATTGAGCACAAGATCCCACTAAAAGAAGAGGCTAAGCCCTTCAAGCAGAAGCTGAGACAGATAAATCCCATGATGTTACCTGTCATTGAGAGAGAGGTGAAGAAGCTGCTAGATGCCCAAATCATTGTCCCCTTGAGATACTCTGAATGGGTGGCCAATTTGGTCCCAATGAGAAAGAAGAATGGAGAAATCAGACTCTGTGTCGATTTCAGGAACCTGAACAGAAGTTCAAGGAAGGACAATTATCCTCTGCCCAACATGGAACATATATTGCAGAAGGTCACTGGCGCATCTAGAATATCTATGATTGATGGCTTTTCTGGTTATAATCAGATATCAGTCATGCCTGAGGACAGAGAAAAGACAACCTTCACCACTCCTTGGGGCACATTCATGTATGCCAAGATGCCTTTCATACTGATGAATGTGGGATCTACATTTCAGCGAGCCATGGACATAGTCTTCATCGGGGAAAAGGATAAGTTTGTGGTGATTTACTTAGATGACATAACAATCTTCTCCAAGACTGATAAAGAGCACCGATACCACTTGAAGAAGGTTTTCTAGAAGTGTCGGAGGTATGGCCTATCTTTAAACCCCAAGAAATCATTGTTTGTTGTGCAAGAGGGAAAACTATTAGGCCATATAGTATCAACAGAGGGAGTAAGAATTGATCCTAACAGGGTAGAAGAAATTCAGGCTTTGTCACTTCCCAGATCCAAGAAAGAGGTTCAGGCATTTTTGGGAAGGATTAATTTTCTGAGGAGTTTTGTTTAAAATTTTGCTGAGTTGGTGAAACACATCAAATCCATGCTAAGGAAGGGAAACGAAGTGAAATGGACTGCTGAACCTAGGGAATATTTTGTCCAAATAAAGAAGGCGTTGACTGAGACACCTATGCTAATTAGTCCCGATTATTCCAAATATTTTCTAATATTTTCTTTTGCTTCTTGTGATACAGTAGCAACATTCTTATTACAGAAAAATGATCAAGGGCAAGAGCAGCCTATTTCCTTGTTTAGCAAGGCATTGAGAGATGCAGAGCTCAGGTATGAGATCATGGAGAAGCAGGCTTATGCCCTAGTGAAGTCTCTTAAGGCTTTCAGAGTCTATGTTTTGCACTCAAAAATCACTGCATATGTCCCTTCAACCTCTGTGAAGGACATTCTTATACAGCCTGACATAGACGGGAGGAGAGGTAAATGGATCGCCAAGATCCTAGAATTTGATCTGGAGATTAAGCCCACCAAGCTGATAAAGGGGCAGGGTTTGGCCAAGCTGCTGGCCGAATCCAATTGCAGAGCCTTGGGAATAAATTTCATCAACGAGCAAGATGAGTCATCCAACAAGAGTTCCCAAAGAGCTTTACCACTAGCAGCATGTGCCTGGTACAAGGATATCTTGTATTTCTTGCAAGAGTTGAGGCCTCCTGATGGGATGGAAAAAAGCAAGGCAAGAGCTTTAAAGCTCAAAGCGGTCAGATATTGCCTCATTGACCAAACTTTGTACTGGAAAGATCCCTAGGAGTATTATTAAGGTGTCTGGACCCACAACGAGCCCAGAAGGTTATATTCAACTTTCATAGCAGTCTCTGTGGAGGTCATCATTTTTGGAAGACCATAGCTCACAAGATCCTCTGAGCTGGGTATTATTGGCCTACCTTATTTTTTGATGTCTGCAGGGAAATCAAAGCTTGCATTAAATGCTAGAAATTCTCAGGGAAGCAGCAGCTCAAATCTCTGCCATTAAAACCTGTAGTAGTTTCAGCACCTTTTCAGTAGTGGGGATTGGACTTCATTGGGGAAATTCATCCTCCCTCAAGTGGCTAGCACAGATGGATTCTGACTGCAACCGACTACTTCACCAAATGGATAGAAGCTGTCCCCATCAGAAGCACTTCTCACAAAGGGATTATCAACTTCCTGGAAGATATTATAACTAGATTTGGTTGCCCCAGAAGAATTGTCACTGACAATGCCTCCCCATTTCGTTATGAGCCTCTGGTCAAGTTCTGTGAACAATTTGAGATTTCACTGATTCACTCCACTCCCTACTATCCTCAAGGAAATGGACTGGCAGAGTCCTCCAATAAAAGCCTAATCAAGCTTATCAAGAGGCTATTGGAGGACAATAAAAAGGCCTGGGACTCAAAGCTCAAATTTTCTCTTTGGGCTGATTGGGTGACAACAAAGAAATCTCTGGGCATCTCACCTTTCCAACTTGTTTACGGAATAGAGGTTGTTTTCCCTACTTAGCTCGCCTTATCCGTGGCTAAATTCCTCTAGGACCTTGAAGGAGAACCTAACCATGTGCTCAGAAGGATTAATTAGATGGTGGAAGTGCAGTAGGTCAGAGAAGAGATCATGGACAGAGCCTACAATCATCAGTAGAAGATCAAGCAGGCTTTTGACAGGAAGAGCAAAAAGAAGGAATTCGAGCAGGGTGATATGGTGCTCAAATGGGACGCACCCAGGCAGGAAAAGGGCAAACAAAGTAAATTTTATGCCCTCGGGTTTGGGCCTTTCAAGATCCTTGAAGTATTTTCAAACAATACCTATAGGTTGCAGGATATGGAAGGCAAAGAAGTTTTAGGCAGCCCAGTAAATGAGCATTTCTTAAAAAAGTGTTTTTTGTGAGCCACAGTCGGCTCTTTTTGTTTTGTTTTGTAAATATTGTTTTGTTTTTGTTTTCGGCCTAATAAATGACTCCATAGCCCAACAACAAAGGCACTGAATCTACAAAAGTGTTCTTAGAGCATCACAGGGATGACTCTATCCCCCATGGAGCCAAATGTTAGCGATATTTCTTGTAAAGGGGATAGAATGCAAAAGAATGGGTTAAAAACCCACTTGTCCTAAGTTTTGAATGCTAATATGCCCATGGTAAGTGACGAGCAAGTCTGAGTTGCAGCGATTTACACACCCAGATCAACAACGCGTATGGGATTCCAGACCCCCCCGCCTTTCTACCTTTGAGCGGAGGGGGGGGGTCCAGAATCAGGGGTGCATCTCTCCAACGGTCCAGATCAGCGTGCCTGGATCAATGGCGATAAAGGCAATTCTGGAGCCCCCCTGCCTTTCTACCTTTAAGCAGAGGGGGGGGGGGTTCCGGAATTGGGCGCGCAGCCTTCCAATGGCCAAGATTAGCATGCCCAGATCAACAACGCTTGGACAATCTCGTCCTTATCAGCTGCCCTATGTTTAGCCTGCATGGGCCCTTCTCCTGTCATATCATCTTCCAGAACCACCTTTCTTATGCTACCGAGTGTCATCTATCCTCCCCCACTCTTTCGTCCAGATGGCCCTTTCCCCGTCTCATCATCCACTCACCACCTGCCATGTGTCCTATTCCCTCCAAGTCAACCTCCCACTAAAATGCATCCATTACGTCTATCCTCTTGCCTCCTACGCTTATTCCTTTTGCCAGGTGTCTTTCCTATAACCTCTCTCACCCCCTCATCTTTTCAGGCCTCACCCTCATAGTTCGACACCACCACTCCTGTCATGCGCCCCATCCTTCGCACTGGCCTCCACGCCTATTCGTCAATCCATTTAATTATTCCAGGTGGCAGCACGAGGAATCTTCCACATCCCAAAGTGTTGAGTTGGTCGGGCTGTTCTCAATCCCGATGAAGTAGTTATTCAATCGGTTGGTGGTGGTTAGACATCGTCTCCGCCATAATGGGAAGGTCCGACAATGAATTAAAGGCACATCGATTCGCCGATGAAACTGTCAGAAGATCGTTCGCGTCTGCCATAAGTTGCATGACCATTCAAATATTGCGGCTGTAGATTGTCAGAAGCCATGCAGATGCAAAGCTTTTAATGCTACGTCTCAATTTTGTTGTTGTTGTTAGTTTGAGTATATGAAGGCGTTTTCGCCATTTTTGTATCTATCGATGGTAGAGCGAAGCTCCTGACTGTAAAGTTTCAGCAAACATTCTGGTTTCCTGGTTATGCCTCTATGTTTGAGACTTCTTGTTTTATGAAAAACAATTCTCCTTTTCCATCTATGTTTCATCTCATGCCAGAGAGTTCATGATCGAATGATTCACGTGAATTGTTGCAGTTATGTTATGATAAAGGATTTGTTGTGACATTATTGTATTCTCTGGTTTACTATGTTTGAATGTAAAAGGATCTTGCATTCGAATGCTTTCTTCTCCAGTCTGTTACGAACCTGATGTTTATGATAGACCTTCGCACTCTTCTCGTGCAAGTATTCCCCCTACTCACCCTTTATTGCAACTCACTGTTTGAAGTTTATCAAGACCTCACTCGTCCATGCATGCCTAGTCTAGTTTCTGAGTTGAGACGATATTGTTCTAAGTTTTCCTCCATTTGATCACCCCTTTAAACAAATCGTGACATTAAATTGATGGGTGTCAGGCTCTGCTCCTGCAAGAAATCCAGGAGTGACTTCTGGCTCCAACACTCTCCTTAAAAAGAATTCTTTCATTTGGAATCTAATAGATGATCACTCCTTCCAAGCCTTGAAAGCGGTTATGTCCACTACTCTTGTCCTATTCCTTCCCGACTTCAGAAAGACCTTCATCTTGGAATGTGATGCTAGAGGGAAAGGAATTGGTGTTGTCCTTATGCAATATGGTCGGCCTTTGGCCTTCATTAGAAAACAAATTTCAGAGCGGCATTTGGGCCAATCTATCTATGAAAATGAAATGTTGGTAATTTTGCATGTTGTGGATCTCTGGCACCCTTATCTATTGGGGAAATGATTTCATATTAAGACAGCTCATCAGAGCCTTAAGTATTTTCTAGAGTAATGAATTTTATCCCCAAAGCAACAAAAATGGGTGACCAAGATATTTGGATATGATTATGAGATCATTTACAAGAAAGGCAAAGACAATGTGGTTTCAGACACTCTTTCAAGAAAATGTGAAGATGAAGGGTCCCTCTTTCCTCTCTCCTTCATTGTACCAGATTGGCTCCAATATGTTTTCTAGGAATGGATGCAAGATCCCAAACTTTCACGTCTGATCCAACAATTGCAAGACAATTATCTAGTTTCTCCAGGGTACTCTTGGCACAATGATGAGCTTCGCTACAAAGGTCGTCGATATTTAATCAAACAATCACAACTTAAATTCTGTTAAGGTCCTAACCCACACATAGGTAGATCAATGTATTCGGATGAAATAAAGGTCAATATTAATAAGGCCTTTCAATAAAATAAAATAAGGAGGATGTAAGAAGACCTAATAGAAGCTTCCGCTTCTAGAAGGATCTTCCTCTAGATGTTTCTCTTAATAGACATATTTAGTATAAATAAGGGTCGAGGGTATGAAAACCCTAGCTTGGAGATTATTGTAACAGAGCGCTAATCGATTGGAGGTTGCCCATTTGAAGAGGCCTGTGAACATTTCTTTCTGAATCAAAGTGTTATTTCTATTGCTATTCTTATATCATTTCTGTGTTATTGTGAAGATTATGCTGGATATTTTACTGTTATTCTTCCATTTCTAGCATTTTATTTCTGTTCTGCATATTTTATATATCTAGTATCTTGCAAGTGGTATCAAAGCACTTTCCTTGGCAGAAATTGTGGGTAATGTTTTTTAGGGTAGAGACGTATTCCAGCGTCTTTAAGCCACAGAGATCTGTTGTTATGCGCATAAACCTGCAGTTGAGGGATTCATACACGTAGGAAATACAAGTGGTTCTTAAGCGCACATCTGTTGGCCACCCTTGTAACCCCTGTTGGTACCCCTTCGAATGGTAGCACATCAGAAAACACCTATGTACAGATCGACCTAGATTTCCTGAAGCCCTCTTTAGATAAACCTATCGGCCACCGGACTGCTATAGTGTCACCGAGAACAACACTCGGGAAGATACTCTCTAGTACCTGGGTAGTTGGGTAGTACGGTTAAGGGTATGGTCTATCCTCCTTAGTTAGTGCCCTGAGATATTGGGTCGAGTACTACTATTGGACCCCACATGTATATCATAGAGATATAGCACAGGGCAAACCCTTGTCTGTAGAACTCTTGAATACCTAACCCTTGGGGAACATAAACATAAACATAAACAAATTAAACCGGCAAGATCTATTGCCGCGCATCTGTGTTCGGGTTGCCAAGTAAATACACATTTATTTCTGGTTAATAATTTGTGTATTTCAGCACTACAACATTCTTCAGACCACAGTATAACCCCGCAACTATAAAAAAAAAAAACAAGTTTGGAATTTTTTTCACCATTATTTGAGACCTATTCCATTAGATTCATCTCTTCTCCCTTATCACATTCATCCATATCATTTTTCTACAAAAATTTCTGACCCAACCCGCTCCCTTTTCAGTTCACCCATCCTCATGGCCCATACCCATAGCCAAGAACTAGAGTCTCACTTCAACACCTTGCAATCCAGTTTCCTCGAGACCCAACAAGAAGTGAAACAACTCAGTGCTACTATTTCCTCCCATGATGCATCCATCAATGCCACCATAAATGCCTTCATAAATGCATCTGTAAATGCAGTCGTGCAGTTTGCAATGGCGGAAGTCAAACACGAACTGACCACCCAACTTGAATTTGTCTTTGCATCACTCTGCACCAAACTCAAGATCCCTACTGATGAATCTTTTCTTGATGCACATACAAAGACTGAAGGTGAAACTTCTTCCCATTTCTTTCAACCCCATCACTTTCAACAGGACATACGCCTTCCGCGGGTGGATGTAACCAAATTTGATGGCTCGGACCCCACTGGTTGGGTCACTCAAATGGGACATTATTTCTCTCTTTACAACATTACAAATGACTTGGCCAAACTCTGGTATGGTGTTCTCCATCTAGATCAAGAACGCTGGCAATGGTGGCAATAGAGAAAAACTTCCCATCAAGGGTATATTGCTTGGACCCAATTTGTGACTGAGCTTTGTGAATGCTTTGACACTGACGCCAACCATTTGGGTCGTTTGACAAAATTGAAGCAATCAGGAACAGTAGAAGACTTCATAGCTGCATTTGAGCGCCTGTCTTTTCGAACAGAGGGCATGATTGATGCTTTCTTTCGAGAGTGTTTTATCAGTGGCCACAAGGAGGAGATTTGGGCCCATGTCCTCATGGCTTGACCTATGACTTGGGTGGAGGATACTAAAAAAGCTAAATAAGCACAACAAATTATTTCCTCTCAAAATTGTAAGCCTTCCTTTATCCCTCGCCCTAAACCAGTCAACCCCAATACTCCCTCCGCTCCATTAAAGATCCAAAAATTGACCAGGGCTGAAATGGCTGAACGTCAACTCAAAGGCCTCTGTTATAATTGTGATGAAAAATATTTCCTAGGCCACAAATGTAAGGAACAAAAGCTTTTTATGACCATCTCTGAGGATATTCCGGAAGAGGATGTTGACACTCCCCTTGGGCCCGAGTCACCAGAAATCACTAACATAAACCCTCCCTCCGACCCTCCTGAAGTGGAACCGATTATTTCCCTCAATGCTCTCACCGGCTTCTCTACCCCCCAAACCCTCAAGTTAATTGGTTACATCAAGCACTGAAAGGTCATCATTCTGGTTGATAGTGGCAGCACCCACAGTTTTATTCATTGCCGCATTGCCCAAGAAACCCATTACTACATCCATGCTGTCAACAATTTCCAAATCATGATTGCCAATGGTGGTTCTATGAAATGTGGTAGGTGCTGTGAAAAAGTGTGTCTCCAAATCGGTGACTACCACCTAAAATACCATATGTTTTCTATTGACATGGGCAGTTGTGACATTGTGTTGGGTGCAGACTGGCTAAGGACTTTCGGTCCCATTCTCATGGATTTTCAGAACTTAACCATGCAATTCAACCAAGGCATCCGCAAACATAAATTCCAAGTCATCACTACTGGTTCACCTTAGGTCATCAGTTCTCATCGCATGGAAAAACTGCTCAAAAAAGGTCATTCTGGTGTCATTGCCCAACTCCATGCCATACAAGCCACAGAGACACCCCTAGTGCCCCAAGACCTCCAAGCCCTCCTTTCTAAACATCAAATGGTATTTTCCACTCCCCAATGACTCCCTCCTTTCCACGATGTTCATGATCACTCCATTCCCCTTGTCCCAGGAAGCCTTCCCCCCAATATACGTCCATATCGCCACCCCTTTGCACAACAAAATGAAATTGAAAAAATGGTCCAGGAACTCCTTATTACTGGCGTCATCCATACTAGTATGAGCCCTTACTCCTCTCTGGTCATCATGGTACTCAATAAAGAAGGTTCTTGGAGAATGTGTCCTGACTTCCGTGCTCTCAACAAACTGACCATCAAAGACAAATTTCCCATTCCTGTCATTGATGACCTCCTGGATGAATTGAGTGGTG
>JZKD02S1722475.1:294436-307052 GCA_000966675.3 Picea glauca
GATCGAGAACTTATTCATTTTCTCCTTTAGAAACATGTCCGCACCCTAACCATTAACACAGTGCGGAAAGTCCGCAGTCCAGCTGAATGCATCATGCGGAAATTAATGATTTCCGTATGAGAGTATATAAGCAGCCTGCGTACCATTCTTAAAATATGATTTTGAGAAAATGATAAATGTAACCTTGTTCTGGAAAATGTTCTCAATGAAGAGTTTGATCTTCTATCACCATGACATAATCATGTTATCATCCCGATAACCAAAAATGTGGATAACACCTAGCTTGAAGATTATTGTAACAGAGCGTTGCTCAATTGGAGGTTGCCCCCTCGAAGAGGCCTGTGAACATTGCTTTCTGAATCAAAGTGTTATTTCTATTGCTATTCTTATATCATTTATGTGTTATTGTGAAGATTATGCTGGATATTTTACTATTATTCTTCCATTTCTAGCATTTTATTTCTGTTCTGCATATTTTATATATATGGTATTTTGCAAATCCACAATGCTTTCTTAGCTTCATGCTACACCCACGGCTGGGCATTCAGGGTTTATCAAAACCTATGACAGGGTCAAACATTCTTTTTTTGGGAATGGTATGAAGCAGGACATCCACACCTTTGTGGTGGAATGTGATGTTTATCAATGCAACAAAGGAGAAACAGTGAAATCCCTTGACACACTACAAATGCTTCCGATTCAACCCACTATTTGGAGGGATATTTACATGTATTTCATTGTTGGATTACCTAAATTGGGAAATAAATATGCCATCATTGTGGTCATTGATCACCTTTATAAATATGTTCATTTATGTGTGATCCAGGAGGATCCTCAAGTCTAGAAAATGCTCAAAAATAAAATTTCTCAGAATCAGATGAAACTAATTCCAATGTGTCTGTCTCGTCATGCTGATTTCGACCATATATTTACTTCCTCAAAAAAACACTGTATGCAGAAGTTATTGCATTCTGATCAAATTCCCAAACATGCAAAAAGTCAACAGGTAAAAGTCAATGCTGACATCAACAGTACGACAGGTGACGTTAACATGATGTCATTATGACATCATCATGCTAACGTGGCATTGTCTAGAGGTGAAACATGGAAGTTGACTATAGAATGATGTGGCAGAGGATTGGCTTGCTGACTGGGAAGGTGTGGTAGATGTGGGTGAATCATTGCTTGACAAGTGTCACCATTGCGGGAAAATGTAATGTTACCACGTGGCCCAGTCATGGGCTGCCACATGGCACCCCTTCATTGGTTGTTGTTGTAACATTTTATGGACTGCACCAAATTCGAACCCACGACTTGCAGCAGTGGGGGGAATGTTTTGGGTAGGGTCGGGCTACCAGGTCACCCATCGTGGAACATAACTTCTATGGAGGCAACGTAATATTTAAGGGGTGAATATTGTAATGGTCGGGGAATAAAGGGCTGGGGCTAAGCCCCAACCCAAGGTATTTTTGCAACCATACGCCCACATGCTGTTTGTTTTAAAACCTGACACATATACACTATACCATAAGGCAAGGCATGGGCCACAGGACCAAAACTCAACTAACCACATGACCAAGAGCTATGACCGTGTCCAGGGCCAATTGGTGGGGGCTTATCTGGCCGATCGGGCCCTTGGTCCCATTGCATGCACCATCAGACTAGGATCTAATGAATGAGGGGCCAACGTGTATCACCCATTTGGGTTGGTGCTTGGCCATGTGGACCATATGACCCTGCAAAAGGGGCACACGCCCAACCTTTAGGGGCTTATTTTGATTTTGTATAGCAGAGTGGTTATTTTGTTATACTTTTTGCCCAGATTGGGCCTTTGTGGAGATTTTCTAGCCATTTGGAGGGGGATTTGATCCCAAAAAGAGGCCATATATTTGTGGGAAGTTGGGCTTCCATAACTGAGTCTAAAAAATATATAAACAATTCCCTTTGAGCTTGTGAGGGTACTTTTGTATTGCAGGGAATGTGAAGAGAAGCTTGAGCTAATGGCCCATTTCTCATGTTTTGAGGGGCATTGAGTCATGTTTTGAGAGGAGATAGTTGAGGCATGTGTGCATCTTCATAATGAGGTCTTGTACAATAGATCAAAAGYYTGTTTGTAACAAMAAAGAGCCATTGTAAAGAGAAATTGAGCATTAAAGATMAATAAAGCGGTCCTCCACWTGGAAGCGGGCCCGGAGACGTAGCCACACATTGGTGAACTCCGTTAACAAGTTCTTTGTRTCTATTTYTCTTTCTTCTTGYTGTTATATTMTATTATTTGCAACATGATTAAKGATGGYTGAACTCTTTAATCATTCATGAGCATCAAGTTAATGTCATTTTGTTATTAATACCTTTCATTTTTGGATMAAGTATTTTGGTATCAGARCTTTGGTTGTGTTGGAAGGTTTAACAAGTGCAGGATTGGATKCTCACAAGATCCAAATATCGAAGAGGATAAGGATYRTTGAATGAATTCATTTYATAAATAGAATGAGTGTTGAGGAAGAAAATAATGGYRMCAGAAGGAGAAACTTCTCCACGAACTAGAGAGTTCRAAAAACATTTTTCTCCATGTCAGAAATGGTCAAAGTGTTATATGATGATTTCTTGGAGAGRAATAAACCTRTTCCAGGAGAACCTCTTACGAARGAGAAAAGTGAAGCCAAAGGAGAATMTTCAAAGCCTYCTCCTTCACCACCTTCTTCTYGTTCTTCTTCTCCTTCTTCTTCAAATGCTAGTTCTCATTCTACAACACATACTATACAAAAGCATACACATAAGCATATGTTTGACATGCATTTGTTAAATCTTGATGTTAAGTTTGATTTACATTTGTATGATGTGTAACTAAATGAATAAAAGTTATATAATTGGATAAGACAAATTGAAGTATATTGCAAGATACAAAAAATCATAGATGAGGAGACTATGATCCAACTTGCTAGTCTCAAGATGGGAGGAACCTCTCTTGTATGGTGGGAAAGAGGGAAAAAACAGGATCTTAAAAAGTTCAGTAAGACTCTTTTTTCATGGCTTGATTTTACATCTGAATTACAAAAGCAATTTTATCCTCTAGATTATATGCAACAAGATATTATGTCATGGAAGAACTTTAGGCAGTTAAAGGGACAAACTGTTCAAAGTTATACACAGGATTTTTGGAAAAGAGCTTTATTATTGGGAATACCATTGGATACTCAAGAGACATTGCTTAAGTACATATGTGATTTGCATATCTATTTACGACATACCATTCTTATGTTTAATCCAACTAGCTTAGATGAGGTGTGTGTGCAAGCGACTCATCTTGAATCTAGAGGAAATAATGTAACTGTTGATTTTGTAAAACCATTTAAACCTACTGAAGGAAAATACAAAGGAAAGGGTAAACATAAGTTTAAAGGAAAGAAGACTAATATAGTGAAGAAGGAAAAACCTACATCCACTCATTGTAATAAAGAAGGCCATAGTCAAGATCATTGTTGGATCCTTCACCCATAATTGAAACCAACAAAGTTCAGGAATAAAGGGAAGCCAAAGACTACTGCAACAGTTCAAACAAACTTGGGGTCTGATTCAGGAGATGAGACCAAGGTCACAGTCACAAGAATCAAAGGTAAAAATTCCAAAACTAGTACAAGTTCTTTAGTTCAGTCTTTAAAATTCGATAATGAAGTTGATGAGATGAAACAAACATAACTTTTTCACATAAGAGTAATTTCTAAACATACAAAAATTGATACTCTATATGACAATGTCTCACAAGTAAACTTAATATTAGAGACAATTGTTAAAAAGTTGGGATTAGCTACTAAACCTCATAAGAAACCATATCCATTAGGATGGAGTCACAATGATAATCAATTGCAAGTGAATAGACAATGTTTTCTAAAGTTTGCCATCAATTCACAATTTATAGATGAGGTTGAGTTAGATGTGGTTCCACTTGATATATGTGGTATTGTACTTGGGAGTCCATATCTATTTGATAGAAAGGAAATATTCAATCGTGAAGACAATACGTATCAATAAACTAAAGATGGAAAATAATATGTTGTAAGGGCTCATCAGAATAAATTGAATCTATCACTAATCAACTAAGGGAAAATGAAGAGAATTGTAAATGTCAGTAAAAGATATTTACGAATGGTCGTAAAAGCTAAGGACACTATCAAAATTGATACTTTTCATGATTGTGACACAAATTTGAAAGATGATTTAGTTAGATTTGTTTTTGACTATGATGATATTTTTCAAGTTCCGAAAGGATTACCTCCAAAACAACAAGTTGAACATGAGATACAATTGTAGCAGGATGTTCCTCTTCCTAACATTGGAATGTAGAGGTTATCAGTTTTGGAAAATGCAGAGATAAAGAAACAGGTTCAAGAGTTGATTGAACAAGGGGTCATCAGACCAAGTGATTCTCCATGTGGGTCACCTATCATCCCGGTGCCAAAGAAATATGGCACATGGCACATGTGCATGGATTTACGAGCCTTGAACAAGATCACAGTAAAAAACCATTACCATCTTCCTCTCATTGATGACTTAATAGATCAATTGAAAATTCGGTTTATTTTACTAAGTTAGACTTAAGAAGTAGTTACCATCAAATCATAGTTGTTGAATAGGATATATGGAAAACTACTTTTAAAACAAAACAAGGATTATTTGAATGGTTAGTGATGCCATTTGGGCTTACTAATGCACCTGCTACTTTTATGCGGGTAATGAACGATGTATTCATGCCATTCATTGATGATTTTTTAATAGTCTACTTAGATGATATTCTTATTTTCAATAGGACCAGGGAAGAGCATTTCCAACATGTTAGGCAGATACTTTCAGTATTGCAGAGATAGAAATGTTTTGTAAAGTTGTCAAAATGTGAATTTGGAAAAACATCTCTTGTATATTTGGGCTACATTGTAGGGGGTGGAGAACTCAAGATTGATCCCTCTAAAGTTGAGGTCATTGTAAATTTTCCAAAGCCTACAAATCTAACTGAAGTATGAAGATTCATGGGGGAAACACAGTATTGGAGGAAGTTTATTGCAAACTTCTCTCTAATTGAAACTCCTTTACATGCGTTGACAAGTGTGAAAAGGGGATTCCAGTGGGAAGGAAGCCAACAAAAGTATTTCGACACTTTGAAAGTGAAGATTAATACAACTCTTGTTCAGTAATTTCCATATCTCCAACAATCTTTTGAAATTGAAATCAATGCAAGTGACTATGCCATGGGGGCAGCGTTGATGCAGCACATAAAGCCCATATGCTATCATTCTAAGACCTTCACTACAACAGTAATTAACTGTCTAACCTATGTTAAAGAATTGTATGATTTAGTACAAAGTGTTAAAAAGTGGAAACATTACTTAATGGGAAAAGAAACAATAATACATACTAATCACCAACCATTACAGTATCTACAATTACAAACTAAGCTACAACAATCAAGGCATTTGTGGATGGGGTTTTTACAACAGTTTCATTTGGTCATTAGATATAAAAAGGGAATTCATAATAAAGTTGATGATATGTTATCAAGACCTCCTAGTACAATTGCTACAATCCTTAAGCACAATTCAATTACTCATGAAAGTTACATTGAACAATATGGTGAAAACAAATATTTTAAAGAAGTATATGAAAATTTAAGTCATGGTAAAAGAGCAAAAGAATTGAATTATCATATTAAAGAAAAACTTTTGTATCATTTGGGCAAGTTATGTGTTCTGGAAAGTGAAAGAGTCCATGTAATTAGAGAGACACATACTTCTCTTATAGCAGGATATTTTGGTGTGGAAAAAATAGTTGCTCAGTTACAAAGGTTTTGTTATTGGCCTCGAATGCATGAAAATGTGTCCAAGTATGTAAAATGATGTACTATGTGTGCAATAAGCAAGCCAAGTAACAAAAAGCTAGGATTGTACACTCCACTTCCTATTCCTTCTAGGCCATGGGATTGTACAATTGAAGTAGGTAACTCAAAATGTGGGGGGATTTCCTATGTCTAGGAAAGATGATGATTACTTGTATGTGGTTGTGGATATGTTCAGAAAGATGTGTGTTCTAATTCCTTGTAAAAAGCAAGTCACAGATGAACAAACAATGCAAATGTTCTTTGAAAATCTATGGGTTCATTTTGAGTTACCTACTTCAATTGTATCTGATCGAGACTCCAAGTTCATGGGTAAATTTTGGTTAAGCTTGTGGGAACTTATGGACACCAGAATGAAGAAGAGCACACCATTTCATCCACAAATGGATGAGTAGACAGAGGTGGTGAATAGAACAGTAGTGCATCTTCTTTGGGCATATTGCAACAAACATCCTAAGCTTTGGGATGAACATTTGTGTTATGTGCAACATACGTATAATCGAGCCAAAACAATCTTCTACTCAGAGATCTCAATTTGAAACATGTTTGGGATACTTGCCAAAATATCCTTTCTATTTTGTCTTTGGGAAAGACATTGTAGTAGACAGACATAGTATGGATCCAGTTGATTCATCAGGCAATACAAGAATAGTTGGAGAAAAGCCAAGCCAAATATAATGCAAGACATGACATGCATTGAGTTGATCATCAATTCAAAGTGGGAGATCAAGTCTGGTTATACATCATCAAGGAAATATTGCAAGGGGAGGGTAAAAAGATAAAACCAATTCGTTATGTTCCTTTCAAAATTTTAGACAAAATTGGTTCTAATGCTTTCTAGTTAGAATTGCCTCCATATATGCAAATTTATTCAGTTGTAAATGTGGAAAACTTGAGATTGTATGAGCCTCCTATGATCAAGGATCAAGGAGAGAGTGTTCAGATTCCTTCCATAGAATTATTTTCTCCTGAGTATATGAATGAGTTGCAAGAAGACACCATTTTGGACAAAGAGTTTGTACTTCATGCAGGGGTGATGTGGAGTATCTTTGAGTGGGATTGAAGGGCACAAAACCAAGTCAAGCCAAGTGGATGGAGACTAGAAAATTTAGGGTGTAGTATCCTCACTTGTTTACCAACTCATACCAGAATTTTGGTGTTCCAAAAGATTCCAACTGGGGAGGATTGATCCAGGAGGATCCTCAGGTCCAGAAAATGATCGAAAATAAAAGTTCTCGGAATCAGACGAAACCAATTCCATTTCTTCTGTCTCGTCGCACTAATTTTGGCCATATATTTACTTTCTCAAATAGATACTGTATGAGAAAGTTATCGCGTTCTGATCAAATTCCCAAACAAGCAAAAAACAACAGGCAAAAGTCAACACTGACATCAGCAGTGCAAAAAGTGACATCAGTATGACATCATGATGATATCATCATGCTGACATGGCATCATTTGGAGGTGACATGTGGCAGCTGACTATACGGTGATGTGGCAGAGGATTGACTGGTTGATTAGACAGGTGTGGCAGACATGGATGAATCATTGCTTGACAAGTGTCACCATCGTGGGTGAATGTAATGGTGTCACATGGCACCCCTTCATTGGTTGTTGTTGTAAAAGTTTATGGACTCCACCAGAGTTGAACCTGGGACATTTGGGCATGGGGGGAACATTTTGGGTAGGGTCGGGCTACCAGCCCGCCCATTGTAGAACTTAACCTCTATGGTGACAACGTAAAATTTAAGGGGTAAATATTGTAATGATCAGGCAATAAAGGGCCAAGGATAAGCCCCAACCCCTGGTATTTTTGCAACCATACGTCCACATGCGGTTTTTTTTAAACCCTGACACATATAAACTATACCATAAGGCAAGGCGTGGGCCATGGGACCAACACTCAACCAACCATGTGACCAAGAGTTGTGATCGTGGCCAGGGCTGATCGGCGGGGGCTTATCCATCTGATCGGGCCGTCGGTCCCATTGCATGCGCCATCAGACCAGGAGCTAACGAAGAAGGGGCCAATGCATATCACCTATTTGGGTTGGCGCTTGGCCATGTGGACCATATGACCCTGCAAAAGGGGCGCACACCCAACCTTTAGGGGCTTATTTTGATTTCTATATCATAGTTGTTATTTTGTTATAGTTTTTTCCTATATTGGGCCTTTTTGGAGATTTCTTGGCTATTTGGAGGGGGATTTGATCCCAAAAAGAGGCTAGATCTTTGTGGGAAGTTGGGCTTCCATAACTGATCCTAAAAATATATATAAACTAGGCCCTTTGAGCTTTTGAGGGTACTTTTGTATTGCAGGGAATGTGAAGAGAAGCTTGAGATAATGACCCATTTCTCATGTTTTGAAGGGCATTGAGTCATGTTTGGAGAGGATATAGTTGAGGCATGTGTGCATCTGCACAAGGAGGTCTTGTACAACAGATCAAAAGCCTGTTTGTAACAAAAAAGAGTCATTGTAAAGAGAACTTGAGAATTAAAGATCAATAAAGTGGTCCTCCACTTGGAAGCGGGCCCAGAGACGTAGCCACACATTGGTGAACTTCGTTAACAAGTTCTTTGTGTCTATTTCTCTTTCTTCTTGTTGTTATATTCTCTTATTTGCAACATGATTAATGATGGATGAACTATTTAATCATTCATGAGGATCAAGTTAATGTCATTTTTTTATTAATACCTTTCATTTTTGGATCAATGTGCTCTCCAACACCCATTCACTGCATCCACAATGGCTCAACGTTTCATGGATCATATATTCAAGATTCATGGCATGCCTCATTCTATTGTCTCTAACCGAGATCCCACTTTCACCCACAAGTTTTGGCAAGAATTTTTTTGGATACAGGGAACCCATTTGCATCTCAGCATAACCTATCATCTCAAGACTGATGGCCAAACTGAAGTTGTCAACAAGTGTTTGGAAACATATTTGAGGTGTTTTGCATATAAGAGGAAAAATTACTAGGATTAATGGTTACCCCTAGTTGAATGGTGGTACAACACTTCTTACCATACGACTACTCACATCACTCCTTTTGAAGTAGTATATGAACAAAATCCACCTTCAGTTCTCTCATACATGCTCGATGTCTTGAAGTTCTATGTGGTTGACCACACTCTTACAGTTCGAGAGGTTGTTCTCCATACCTTCAAAGGGAATTTGGTCGTGAATCAGAATCACATGAAGCAACAAGTAGATCAAGGTCGCTCAGAATGTCAATTTGTTGAAGGGGAATAGGTGTTTGTTTGACTGCAGCCTTATAAGAAGACTTCACTCAAGGATGACCATTGTCAGAAATTGATACCCAAACTTATGGTCCTTATACAGTTCTTAAGAGTGTGGGACAAGTGGCATATCAGTTAGCTTTGCCCAATCATTCTAAGATTCACCCTGTTTTTCATGTCTCATGCTTAAAGAAGGTGATTGGAACAAAGTGCCAAAATCAAACTAGTCTTCCTGAGTTAGATAAAGAAGGCCCCATCTCATTTTAACCACAATCAGTTTTGGACCAGCGTGAACGTCGTATCCATCAATGCACCATCAAGGGATAGTTAGTACAATGGAAAGATACAACTCTAGCAGAGGGAATGTTAGGGACCTAACCTCCCTAACCCCTCATGTATGTATAATAATATGTTTTCAATGTAATAAATGATGATATTAATAAGACCTAGTAATAAAGAAGAATAAGTCAAATGTAAGAAGACCTAAAAGAAGCTTCCGCTTCTAGAAGATCTTCCTCTAGATTGTTATTTTGGTAGATAGATTTAGTATAAATAAGAGTCGAGGGCATGAGAAGTATTTGTCTTCAGAATTATTGTAATTGAGTGTTGCTCTGCTAGAGGTTGCACCCTCGAAGAGGAAAGCAAACATTGTTTCCTATCGATAAAGGTATTATTTTGGTGTTGTGGTTTCATATATTGTGTTGTTCTGTTTTTATTCTCTGTAGTATTTATGTTTTCTGCTATTATAATAGGTCCAATACCTTACAGAGTAGGCTATCCTTTGCAAAGATTCACCTCCATGAGTTATTCTATGAACTCAACCAATGTCAAGACTAATAGAAAATTGTAAAACTTAGAATGGGGCCGCAAAGATAAATCTCTAGATTGTTTCTCCACTAGGAAGACCACCCAAATTTTCCTTCTCCTTCAACAACTAAAAATATCCAGATTGGACTTGATTGGCTCCTTGTTCACAGTTACAAAAAAAGTGAAACTATACACACAACAACTATTATTTCTACCTCTCTACCCCTACTCCTACACCTAATCATACGTAGGAATACATCCTCGAGATCTTATCTTCCTGGGCTCTCCCATGAGGGAGTTACACCCAAACAGCCAACTCTGATACCATGACAATGTTTGGAGAGAAAGGAAAAACAAAAATACAACACAAGAATGCAGGAATCGATTGGGGTTTCAATACTCATCTAAGTATTAAATCGATTACACAAAGTACAATAATGATCCAACGGATCTATGAATCATTGCTCTTAACTAAAACTAAACTCAATGTGAACTGGAGTCTAACTCCACTAAACTCCATGAGCTAGCAAACAACTTGACAGGTAGGTAGAAAACTGGAGATTATCTCCAACAATTCGGTGATATTGGAATTTGTTTTGGGAAATTTGATAATTCGATTCAAACAACTAATAATTTGGTTAAATTCGATACGGTTCACATGGTTCATAGCTTACCCACACAAATTTGGAGATTTGGAGTAGTACTTGCATGATAGAACATGTTTGGTGCAAAGTGTGACCTGCAATTTGATCTATTGTTCCAAGGTAAAGTTGATCATCCTTGATGCAATCCCGTTGATGGTGGTGAGCCCATGCCAATAGGGGGGTTATTCAAATATTTTATTTTTTAGGTAATCTTAGCAAGTTCTTCGGTCCTTTATCCCAATACTCTCCCAGAATAAGACCTGGAGAGGAGATGATCTCCATGTCTGGTGCTTTAGGATTCTTATTCACAATCCTTTTATGGGTTGAACAACCCAAGATACAAGCATATTTCGATGGCTACTGGCTATCGATAGCTAGGTCATGATGAGATAGAAATAGAAATGAATGAACATCTCCCAAACAAATTGATTTACGGAGATATTATTTAGTTTCTATATAGTTTATTTCTTACATAGAGATGCACATACTTATATTAAGGTACATAAATAGAAAGATATAGATATATATTTTCTTACAATAGATCTCAGAAAGGAAAACTTACTCCATATAGTAACGCCTTGATAATAAGGGGTGGTTTTTTGAGGTTTTTTGTGGAACTGTCATCTCCATCTATCTTGTTGGCCATATAATCTTTGTGGAAAGAGAAGTGCCATGTAGTCTAAATCCCCGATGGAAAGCTAAGACTCGTTAGTTAGGGAGTCAAAAAGTCGAGATAGAGCTGAGCCTTAGCCAGGAAAACAAGAAATGAGAGAATTTGAGCTTGAAGTGTGAAAGTGGGTAAATTTATAAGAAGTGGTCACAAACATTTTAAAATAGGTATTTATTATTAGGCAATTGGAGAGAGATCTTAGATAAAAATAAGTAGATTTTTTTTTCTTATGAATTGATAAATTGCATGTCTAAGACCTTAGATTATCCAAAATTATTAAAAGTTATTTAAATTAAAAAAAATATACATAAATAATTAGGAAAAAAGTATATATATCTAATATGTATACTATAGATTTTTTTTTCAATTTTTAATTTTTAATTTAAATTTTTATTTCATTTAATCGAATCCAAATTCGAATTTGGTAACTAGGATCCAAACCCTCAGTCTAGGCTTATAAGTTTATACAGATCTCAGGATATTGTATTTGGTTCCTTGTTAAAACCGTTGAATTCAAAGTGTGGAATGCTTTAAAAATAACGCAGTATGTCGAGGCAAAGATATTTATATAGGGTAATTTCGCTCCAAGTTTTCTAACAACATTTGAATCTCAAAAATTGGTCTAAGAAATTCATGGTTATTAGGATCTAGAATTCATTCGCTTAATTTTAGCACTCTCCGTACATAATGCAAATTTTGTGACCATTTAAGAACTTTTCTTTCTTTGTATAGGGTTTGTTTTTAAATAATATGCGCCCGAGGAAAAAAATATGTGACTGAATAGTTTAGGGAGGGAAGGAAAAGTTGGTCTGGTATTTCAAATATTTGGAAAGCTCTCACTTCATCTATCTCCATAATAACAGATTGGTTAGCTTGGATACCTGGCAATGACAATGGGAGAGATATCAAAACTGGTACTGATCCAATGATTGGGACACACAAATATTTTAAATTTTCTAGAGATCTTATTCATACTTTGAAAACACAAGGGGTTGAATTTCTAGCACAAGGAATTTGGATATGGATGCATTGAGTAAAAGCAATTGAAATTAGAACCAATGTGAGAGAGCATGAATGATTTAGTAATTATGTTCATTATGAAATAGATTTCATTCTATTTCTATAATCAATGTGATGAATCAATGTTACATGAACTTTTATTTTATCACAAAGTCATTTAATCTTAAGCTATTTGAAAAAAGCGATTAAAATAAAAATTTGAATTTAAGTTAGTGATTATGCATTGTTAAGTCGATATACTTGTTAGCATTTAAATTTGACGTATTATCTAGTAATATCGCTTTAAATATTGAGTTGAATATTCGATATACTAAACTCTCAAAAAGTAAATTAATTTAATCTAGT
>JZKD02S1722475.1:317217-335610 GCA_000966675.3 Picea glauca
GCAAGTTTCTTCCAAAGGCAATTTGACACTGGGGATGTTGTCCAGTTTCTTCACGAATTTCTGCTGCACTGCTGACGACGGTCTCTTGGAGGCTGCAGCGACCAGTTTCCTGAATGCTTCCAGTTCTGGCAATGGGGGAGAGTTAGGGATGGCGCCCCCACCAGCGTCCATGGCTGGGGAGGCCCTAAGCATTGCAGAGAGCCCGAGCTGGGCCGCGTCCTCACGCCCCTGCGTGTTAGGTCGTGATTTTCGTGGAGCTGTTAAAATTCAATTAGGACTTACTCGCTCCTTTGGAAGGACATGACCTAGAAGATGACAATAACCTATTTTAATTATCAATATGGGGAACATAAACTTTCAAAGCACTGTGCAAAGTATATGATTATTTTTGGGCTTTTGTTTCTTGGAATTATTGTTAATTATTGTTTTGTTTCTTTTGGTTTGGGGGATAAATATTTTTTCTTATGTTTTCCTAATTTAAAAAAAAAATAATACAGTAAATCAAAACTTTAACTACAATTGTTTAGTGCAGCAAACCATAAATTTATGCTATTGGAAAAATATACAACAAAACATAAAGTTTAGTTGCATGAAATAAGAAAATAAAATAACATTATTCAACTCCGAATCAACTGATTTCATTGCTGCAAATTAGGTACACATAACTGGTTCATACTTTTAGCCTAACAATAATAAAGAAACTAAGTGCCAAAAAATAATATTATCTAGTTATGCATGAAAGTAAACTCAATCCAAAATAAAGTTTTTTGATAGAATTGTATTGCAAATACGAAATTGACTGACCAAAAAAAATATTTATAATTGAATACTGAAATTAACAATGCTAACTAAGTTTCATAAGAAGTATGACCACCACAACTGTAGAGTGGCCTTCTCTCTATAATTTTTTGGTTATCCTTAGGTTAACTCAGATGATCACACCGAGAACAATATTTAGAAAAGAGACAAATTGTAACTAAGAACAATATATTGATAATCATAATTCTGAACCCCCATAGGTTCTCCCTCTTGTTACTTTATACGAAATTGTCATGAGTTCTTGGGCAGTTGCCCTCTTTCCAAGAACTAACTAAAAACCATTTTAAATTACATTCTTTAAAATAAAATCATGTTTCCAAAAATAGATTTGTGTCTTGTCTTTCATTTGATTAATAAAAAATAAAATACATAAGTATCATGCCCTTATGGTAACTCTTAATAAATCCTACATGACTTCTATATTTTAACTAACTTTTTTCAGCAACTCGAAATAAACCACACTTTCTTGAAAATATCCTTATGCTAGTGAGAAACTCTTCAACACTATGTATCTCCAATAACTGGTATTCCTACTGACGAAAATATCTGTAGTGTTTTGCAGGCTTGATCTTCTGAACTCCAACTGATGAGAAATTATGCAGCTCCTAATCAAATAACCAAAAATACACAACTTTTTTATTGAATCCTATAATTAGAGAAGGTAGCATCATGAGCACATAAATCATGCATCCATGTTCCTTTTCTAATAATAACTATTTATTTCATATAAAAATTCAACCCAAAGATTCATGCATTCAGGAAAGGTACATGAGGTGGAAATGGTGGATAATGGGTAGGAAATGGTCAAGTTTGCTCAATTAGGAAGAATAATGAAGCACATGAAAGTGAAAGAAACATGACAATTACCATGCTCATCATACTCCTTGTTGTAGGATAAATGCACCCTGCAGGAGTTATCTCCCATAAGATCTTCCTAGACCTAAGACATAATAGATATGCAAGTGAAATACTTTCCTAGATCTAAAGCATGCATGAAGCAATTGTTACACATCAAAATTCCTCACTTCGATAATGTCACATTCTCATTGTCGCAAGTGTCACACTTTTGTCACAAGTGTCATAAATGTCGCATTTTCGTTCTGCATATGTCACATTGTGAATGACACCATGGAAACACTTGATACATCCTCTAGAACATGTTGGAAGTAGAAAACACATCATTTGACAAACTAAACAAAATGTTTTTCCTTGATAATTGGTCATCTTGATGAATTTTTGGAGGATCAATGCTCCCCTTCTCATATGCAAGGAGCACTAGCGCTCTTTGTCCATCTAGAAGGGAGAATTGTAGCACTCTATTGCCCGTCTTGAGAGAGCATTGATTGGTTGAGAGAATCATGGGAGGAAATCTCCCTTTTCTCTAAGGACATATAGAAATGATTTGAGTTGTTTGACTCAAATCCAAGCTTTAGGCTGCATCTAAGGGAGATGCCACAACTGATGGAGCCATATCCTCAACTTATCCCAAATATAACCAAGGTTGTTGAGCCTCTCAAATATTGTAAAAGGAGGAAGTGTCATGGTGAAAATGGGGAGAATAATCAGTAAAAGTATTCTCATTCTGATCGTGGATCTTTTGAGCAAGGGGTTAGACAAGGAGGACTTGGAGAGTTTGCCACAACTGCATCTACAGATTGTAAGTATCTTTTTAATGTTGTCATTAATATATGCTTGGCCTATTTCCTTCAATTTTTTGTATTATTTCTCATGCTTGTCTATTATGGATAAATTTAGTTTAAACTAATCTTGATAGAGTAGGAAGCCTTTGTTTTATTCATTGTCCATTGAATTGTAGATATCATGTCATGCTAAGGAGCTTGGAGATCAGGTTCAGTTTAGATTAACAAGGAAAAGCTTAAAATAAAGGTACATCATGCTTTATTCCTCTATTTATTTCGATTATATTAACTATATTTAAAGGGATGTTACTGTCTATTTTCATTTTTCTGTCTTGGTAGTAGGGGTCTAGAATCCAAGAGGATATTCATCTGTCCACAGGGGAATTTTTCTATAACGGAAATTTGGTGACTCCACTGGGGAAGGACATTGAATTGTATTTACTTGGATCGTCTTTTCCTTTTTCCCACTTTTAGATCATTTTAAATTTTTTTTCCTGATCTATTTCATTTCTCCCCTCTTCATTGACAATTTCACAAAATTCTGGCTATTCTGGGTGAAATTTTCTACGTTTTAAGCCTCTATTCAGAGTTTATGGGAAGGGTAGATCTCCCCTGGAGTGTATATCAGAGTGTTGATCTATAATCAAGGCTCCTCTTTAGTGTATGTTAGAGGACTACAATGCTCTATGCCCTTGGAGATAGGAGCTCTAGTCTCCTTTTTCTGGTGTTTTCTGCCCCTTTCTGCTCAGTTTTTCTCAGTCTAATCTTGAGGAAGATTTTGCTCAGAGAAATTTGAACTTATTTGATTTTTTTTTTCTATGATTTATCCATATAAGCATTCATTTTTTTTTATCCCTTGAGTTTTCAAATTTTCTCTTAGTTGTGATCCCCTAGGGTTAACAAGATCCCTTGTTTTTTTTTTTTCCTTATGAGTTTATCTGAAGCTTTCAGATTTCTTGACTGTTTAGGATTATTTGTAAACTAAGGTTTGCAAAGGTTGCTTGGTTTTGAGCCTTATTGTTTTCATTTGAAATATCTCACTTTTAGTATGATTAAGACTCTTATGACAACCTAGCTTGATTTATGTTTCTTGTTTCTCATCGTTTGAGGATCTTCATGAGTGTTTGTTTTATTTCTCTTTTTCATCATTGAGTTTTTTATTGAACCTTGTCTTCTTTCAGTTCTCATCACTTTGGGTGCGCTTTGATTGATTTGTTTTTTCTTCATAATTCTTTGCATCAAACTTAGATCTCTTTTCATCTAAAAGTTAAAGAAGAGAAAAATTTTCATATCTCCTTGCATAGTTAATCAAACAAAGAAGATAGTTGTATTATTTATTTTGGGGATGTAATAGATTTCATTTTAGAAGCTTGCATTTGGGAATTGGGTGTTTTTGTTGAATAAAATTGAATCTCTTCTCCATCCCGTATATAGGATTCATTGAACAAAAATATTTGCATCTCATTTTTTCTGCATTCTTTTGGAGTCGAGTCTACAGCATCATCAGTTTCACTTTCACACCCTTGAGTAAACAAAAACCCTAAAATGAAGGGCTTATAAAATTGATCAGACACTTTTATATTTTCTGGTAGCAAACCTACATTAGAAAGTGTAGAGATTTGGAATAGGTTGTGAGGATAACTTTCCAAACCCATCAGACAAACATAGAATATTGTGCTAGGGAGTGGTAACTCCAATTGTTCATATAAGCATAGTTTGTATCCCCCTCTCACACAGGGGTTACGCACAAGGACATGTTTGGGAGAGAAAAAAAGATTATCCCTCCGAGGCTTAACCCTTCATAGTAGTGAGATCATGTATTGGGGGTTCTTGTTGAGGTTCAACTGTCTTCATTTGGTCTTGGTTCTTCATGAATTCTGAATCCGTTTGGGGTCCTCTGGATTTTTATCGGTCCACTTGTCCTCGGTTCTCTTGAAGGATTTTGTACTTGATATCCTGCCCATACGTTCAGACTGGAATGCTGACTGTACCCACTCATAGTCTAACTATGAGTTGGTGTCCTTAGTATCCACAATCTTTAGGATCCCTACAAGAGGTGACGGGGAAGGGAAGTCTTCATTGTACCTAGGTTAGACATTGGTCAAACTCACTCAGGATCCTTGGAGGGTACACTCACGGTTAAAACTGTGTGGGAAATTGCACCAAGGCGTAAGTCCTTTACGAAAGTCTCCAATGTAACTGATCCACTCGCTCTATCCTAGCCCCTTCCTATATTTATCTCGCAATGTTGGATTTCATCACTAACTAGTGGTTTCATTTTGGGAAGGTTTGTTTGATAGTTTTCTTCTTAGATTTGTAGTGTGTGTTGTTTGGTTTCCTTAGTGGATCTTAGGTCGAGTCAGTGTCAATGGTGTCCACTACTGGGAGTACCAATAGAGGGACCCCTTTTCCCGAGGAACATTTCAGCTTTCCTTATTTTGGAAATGTTGGTCCTCCGTCCATTGCCACACTGAGTCTTCCGGGGCACACGATCAGATTACCGGTTTGGTTGTTCCCCACTCTAGTGATATAGCATATTCCCAATGCTTCGGATGAACCTGATTATTCAGATGTAAGCACACCACCCACACATCAACCTCATGTTGACCTTTCTTCTTCTTCACCCATCAAGTATCCTTCCCTTTCTCCTTCTTCACCTAGTGAAAGATCTAAAGAAAGTAGCCAGGTTGATAAGAAGAAGAAGAAAAGAAAAGAGAAGAAGAAGATGAACCAGAAAGGGACAAAGCCTCCAACTACATCAAATCATGTTGGATCCAAGAAACCAACTATTTTTAATAGTACTGGGAGCATTGATAAAGCTGAGAAGTCTACAATGAATAATTTAAAACCCAAATTCCCTTGCAGGCTTTGTAAGGGTGACCACTTTCTGAGGGATTTCCCTGGTCTCCCCAAGGTCTTAGAAATGTGGTCTTCCACATCATCAGCCCCTACGGGACATGATGGTGACACCTCGTCATATAGTGACATTAAGGTTGGTAAGAGGAAGGGAATTGTCAAATTTCCTTGCTTGTTATGTGAAGGTGATCATTACTCTCACCTTTTCCTTCGTATGGACGAGGCTTCTTATCTTTTAGAAAATATTAAACTTCCAATTGGTTATCATAAGATATCTCCCAACCTGTATTTAGTATATGGACTGGTCAATCTGTTTCCATCCCAGATCAGTCTAGTTAATCAGGTGGTCAATCTAGTTTCATCCTTGGTTGAACCACTAACCCAAGTAGTTGATCCAATTCCTTCACAGGTCAACCCCACTCTTCATCTAAAGAGTGAAACCAATGTGACTGATCCAGTTCTTCCATCGGTCAGTCCCACTCTTCATCTGAAGAGTGCCAAATTGGTCGATCCAGTTGCATCATTGATCGATCCCACTCCTCCTTTGAATACTGCAACCAAAGTAGTCAATCTGGTTCGGTCATCTGTCGATCCCACTTCTCCCTTGAAGAGTGCAACCAAAGTGGTTGATATGGTTCTATCATCGGTCAATACCACTTTTCATTCAAAGAGTGAGGATGTCACTCAGGTCTACCTCGTTAATATTGACTCACCCGAACAGGGGGGCACTCCACCCATCCCGATGGCACCCCCTTCAAGCAATAAAATGATTTCTATTAATTGGAATCATTTGACAGAACCCCGTCTTCCCTCTTACATGCATTTCCAAATCATCGTACAAGATTGTGATAGGAATATTCATAACACTCTAATAGACAAAGGTTCTTCTGTTAGCATATTATTTGTGAATTCTTGGCAAGATTTTGGTTCCCCATAGCTTGCGCCTGTGACTCAAAATCTGTTGTCCTTTGAAAAAAGAGCTAGTCAACCTTTAGGGATCCTTCCTCAATTTTTGGTTAATTTGGGAGGAAAAATGGTCTATGTCGATGCAATGATAGTTCACAACCCCTTGGAATTTAACTTTCTCCTTGGGTGAGACTATGTCTACATTATGAGAGATTTTGTGTCCACTCTCATTCAAGTGACATGTTTCCCTCACAACGGAAACATAGTAATGATCGACCATCTTTCATTCATCGACCCTCATCTGATGGTCAACCATCCACCTTCCCTGAATGGTCCATACATGTCATCGATGTCTGCCCCACCACATGTCAATTATGTAATGACTTGATCCTTTCATTCAACCCCGCACTAGAGGGAATCTCTCCCTTATCCTGACTTAGATCTGGTAGTTGACATGGTCATCTCTTCGATAGGGATATTAGAGCCAGATCTCCCTACCCTTATCGAGTCCGTTGACATGTATTCCTTCCGTAGTGATTTTCTTCCATCTAGCAAAGATCTCCTGGAATACATGGTTGAAGTTTTTCCCTTGACATGTATTCCTTCCAGAGCATTTTCCTCTTGGAATCCATGATCAAACAAAGATCTCGAGCATGGTTTCCCTTTTTTGTGGCAAGCTTGGTAAAAAATGAAAAAGAGGTCTTGAGCATAGTTTTTCTTCTCTATGGCAAGCTCGTTAAAAAATGAAACAAAAGCTTCGAGCATAGTTTCCCTTCTCTTTGGAAAGCTCATTAACAAATGAAACAAAAATTTGGGGATTGAACCTATAGCGACGAGCATAGTTCATTTTCTATGTCAAGATCGTTAAAAAATTAAACAGTCATCTCTCCTAACAAGTCGAGTATTTTCACTAGATCTTGTAGATGTCGAGTTGAGTCTTTCATTAGGTCCCATATTTGAACCTTCATTTCATCAACTCTTATCCTTTTTCTCCATCTAGTACAAAAATTGGTGACAACTTCAAAGTCAACAAATGAAATGAAGCTTGGGGGCATGTCTCTAGCCTTTGATCATCATTCTGGAGTTAAGACACTAGATTTTCAAGCTGGGGGCATAGTACCAACCATCCATAGGTATCCCTACCTTTGGAAATTATGTTGGGAATTTACAAGCATAGTTTAATTTTGTTTCAAGATTGCGTAAAAATGAAACCAATACCGAGGTTAGTCTTTGTTCTTTCTTGTTCTCATAAATACATACGAATAAGTTACCGAGCTTAGTATTCTTTCTTGTTCTCGTAAATACATGAGAATGTAATTGAGTATAATTTTATCACTTTTTCAGACTCATAAAGTTTATACAAAAAAGGAACTCCCTCGAGTCTCCTTTGAGCTATTTTTGGCTCTTTAAACATGAAAAGATTGTCGAGTGATCTTTCTTCCTTTCACACTCATTAAAAGGTTTGAAAGGGCATCTTTCGAGTGGTAGTTTATCTCTTTTTTGGTCGTGTGAGACTAAAATTATGAAAAAGGACAACCCTGGAGTCGCCTTTAAGTTCTTTTCAGACTCTCTAAACATGAAAAACCACCAAGTTTTCCTTCTCTGGACTCACTAAACTACACATTGAAGGGCCAATATGGGAATGAACCCTTACTTCTTCCAGTTCATTAAACAAAGGAAGAGGAACTTACCAAAGGTGAGTTATATCGATCATGTGTTACCCTCCTTGAGCTCGTTAAATGAAAAAGAGGTACTCATCTATCTGGGTGGGGGGAAAATTGAAGGAAGTGGGTCAAGTTTTTGAGAATCCCTTATGGAAACTTTTTTTTCCCTTGAACATGGCACATGTTAGCATCATGTCTTACAGTTGGTTAATCCACTTATCTCTGAGTCATACCAATTCCATGTGTCACCATATATTTTCGTCCAGTTGAAGAGTACTCTTATTTTCGTCACATTACATTATTGGTACTTGTTGAGTCAATGCTTCCAAGTTAGTTGCGGTGCCTCATCATGTTCAAGGCAAGTTTCAATTCAGTACATTGATCTGTAGTATTGCTAGTTTCCATTTCTTGTGTCAGTCCACACTCATTCGATTCACCATCTTACATCTCTTTCCTATGTCATTTTCATGTTGATGATGGGGATACATCAGGGCCCTCCTTCAATGAGTCTTTTCCTATCAACTTAAACACATCATCCGAGAATAATACTTAGAAACTAGTTAGTACCTTGGGACCTGCATGCCTTAATGGTAGACCTCCTTTCCTTTGACAATAGGTTTACATCATTGACCTCTGATCATATGATTCCACAAATTTTCGACTCAGCTCATTTATGCACATTCGTTGGATTGTACTAGGGTACCTTGGGAGTCATTGGCATCATTGGTGATTTCCCTCACAATTTTTAATGGTTTACCTCAATGACCAGTAATCAAGTGGTTTATACCATGTTCGACATCAAAACATCTATTCACATGGCTAGATTCATACCACATCAAGATTGGGACGAAGACCCTGGGTTGAGAATTCACCTTGTTATCTTATTTTCCCAGGCTGCGAAGGATATCATATAAGCATGCTGATATATAAACTGTCACATAGATCAACATTGTATTGGTCCATGTCTATGTTTTATCATCTCATAGTTCCATTATGAATTTCTCATGGCTACGATCAGTTCATGTCATGGAGGTATGGATCCACATTGTATCTTTGGTGTTTATACCCTTAGTCAATATCATCATGGATCCGTAGTGTATTTATTTTTGGCCATACCTTAAGTTCTTTGTTACCCAAGCATAGGTATGCCTTCCTTGGGTTTGAAACACATGATAACATTTGTTTGATGGTTGTTTGCATCTTCTACCAGGTTCTCCGACTCTATACCCTTGCTTTGAAAAATCTACAAAGTGTTTCATTCATCAACTTTTATCTTCTGACTTCACACTTTGTGGGGAAATCTGTTAGACGTCAAAATTCCTCACTTTGATAATGTCACATTCTCATTATCACAATTTTGTCACAAGTGTCGTAAATGTCGCATTTTTTTTTCTGCATATGTCACATTGCAAATGGCACCATGGAAACACTTGATACATCCTCTAGAACATGTTGGAAGGAGAAACCTCATCATTTGAAAAACTAAAAAAAATGTTTTTCCTTGGGAATTGGTCATCTTGATGAATTTTTGGAGGATCAATGCTCCCCTTCTCATATGTAGGGAGCACTAGTGCTCTATGTCCATCTATCAAGGAGCGTTGGAGTGCTCTATTGATCATCTTGAGGGAGCGTCGATTGGCTGAGGGAATCATGAGAATAAATCCCCCGTTTCTCTAAGGAAAACTAGAAATGATTCGAGTTGGTTTGGATTGAATCCAAGATTTAGGCTACAACTAAGGAAGATGCCACAACTGATCGAGCCATGTCCTCAACTTATCCCAAATATAACCAAGGTGGTTGAGCCTCTCAAACCCTATAAAAGGAGGAATTCTCATGGTGAAAAGGGGGAGAATAATCATAAAAATTATTTTCATTCTGATCGTGGATCTTTCGAGTAAGGGGTTGGACAAGGAGGACTTGGAGAGGTTGTTTCAACTGCATCTACACACTATAAGTATCTTTTTAATGTTCTCATTAATATATGCTTGGCCTATTCCCTTCAAGTTTGTGTATTATTTCTCATTCTTGTCTATTATGGATAAATTTAGTTTAAACTAATCTTGAGAGAGTAGGAAGCCTTTGTTTTCTTCACTGTCCATTGAATTGAAGATATCATTTCATGTTAAGGATCTTGAAGAGAAAGTTCAGTTTGGATTAAGTGAGGAAAAGATTCAGAAAATGGTACATCATACTTTCTCCCTTTGTTTCTTTTGATTAGCTTAACTATATTTAAAGTGATGTTAGTGTCGATTTGCATTTTTCTGTCTTGGTAGTAGCGGTCTAGAGTCCAAGAAGATATTCACCTATCTATAGGGGAATTTTTCTATATCAATAATATATGATATGAAAGAGTAGATGACTTACTCGGTAGTTCAATGTTTTTGTCCATGCGTGCTCCTAGGTCATTCACTCCCTTGAATATGTCCTTCACTTTCATGAATGTAGATCTACACACACAATAACACCAACAAACGTATCTCATAAGATCAAATGTAACAGGTATCAATCATTGATAGATCTAATAATATGAAATAAATACATGAAAATATTAACTCTCTAAAAATATTATAATCACTATATACAATCAATTCGAGGGGAAAATTATGTGCATATTCTATTAATAAATAAAAAATCTTACAACTTACAAACAAATGGTTTGATGAAGCTTTTCCAAATTTTCTTTCCCAAGCTCTGTAATAAATTTGACATTACAAATTTACTCTTTCTTTTCCTCCCTTTTTCCCATGAGAGACTCTCAATATATAGGATGAAAGATATGATATGGTGGATAACTCTTAGATATGTTGATACTAAGAGGGGGGTGAATCAATATTAAGTACAATTTTAAACACTTTTTCAACTTTTACTTCAATCAGATTATATATTCAATTTATATCAAATGATAAATGAAGAATATCCAATGAACAATAAAGAATAGTATAAGAGACACATCAATAAACCATGCACCATATATGAGAAGTAATCATAAGTTATTGTTTAAGGGAAGTAATGACTTCCAAGGGAAGCTACAACTTCCAAGTTCAAGGGAGGGTTAAACCTCAAAAGGAAGATACAACTTCCAAGATCAAGAGAGGGTTAAACCCTATATCCTTGCCCCTTCCTTCCACCCAATAATATATAAGAGATAATAAACCTTTGCATCAAAATATCACCATCAACAGAATATAACCATTACATAGAAACCTGAAACATAGATCACCAAGATGTGCCTTCCTTAGAACTTCCTTAAGCCTTTTCTAAGGTACGCTACCTGTCCTCTTATTAGCCTACATATGTACACTACATGTATTCTTATAATCCCACATATGTATGCTACATTTCCTCTTATCATCCCGTGTACACCCTTAGAAAACTAGGTTTTCTGCAATTTCGAAACTTTCAGGCCTTTCAGACTTCGCCACCTCAAACTTGCTCCATGTTGAACTCCACACATAATCCTAGCACAAGTGCAAACCTAGTTATGCTAGATCCATCACACTTGCTTGGATCATTATGATATCTTCTTTGATGTGTATTTATACTCTTCATGACACTTCCTTTTGATATTTGGGTCGACCTATCGCTTTCTCATTTTGTAATTATTTTCCTTACTTATCTTCAAGGTTGACCTGTACTTCCTTCTTGAATTCACTTTGTCATCTTGAAAAAATCATTTCTCCTCAACCATGAGGATCCACATGACATTCCACCTACCACCATAAATGACATGACGTATACTATCCATCCATGGGTGTTTTATTTTCATGTATACTATCCTTCATGTCCAAATACCTTCATCAACTTTGGGGTCGAAAACCAATTACTATGGTTGACATCAATGAAAACAACCAATCTTCCAACAATATCCCCCTTTGGCATTGATGGAAACACTCATGCTCCCCCTATCACCATGCTCCTAGTTTCTCTCCCCATTTGACATCAATGGAAAAGGGTGGGGATTCTCCCCCTTATTTCAATGGAAAAATGTGACTCTCTTCTTTAGGGCTTCTCCCCCTAAACATATGGAACTTAATAGTACTTCATTTTTCTTTCTGGTCTTCTAGTCTTTTTCTTCCTTCAAACTTGTTCGTGTGTCTTCAATCTTCCTTCTCTTCTCCTTGTCTAGGATGTATATATTACTTGGTCTTCTTGTAACAGTTGCAACCAATCTTCCTGAATCTTGTTCTATGATTTTGAATCTTCAGGAGTCAAACTTGAGAGTGTATCCTTGATCAACCATTTTATTAACACTGAGGAGATTATGCTTTAGGTCTTCAACCAATAAGACATTTTCGGATTTTACATTTTTTCTTCCAAGATTTACTAACCCTTTTTCCAAGTATTTTGGTTGATGATTTATCTCCAAATGCAACATTTCCATCCTTTTTATTCAAGATAACAAATTTGTTTTGATCCCCAGTCATGTGTGATGATCACCCATTGTCTATGTACCATTCATCTTCTTCTTTACATTCTTCAGTGATCAATGTTATTTGAAAATATTCATTTCTTGGAATCTCTTTCCTTCTCCACACTATAGTTGGTATGGGAACATTTGGCATAGCATCATCTTCCTTCATATCTTTGTAATCTCATGTTTTGTAACCAATATTATTTCACTTGTAGCATACAATATTTTGATCCATTAATGGATCAAATGGATTATAATTTCTATTGAAAAATTCATGAACATTTCCATATATACTATTTACACCATTCATGTATCTTGCATAGTTTTTCCTTTCATTTATTCTACAATTAATTGCCTTGTGTCCAAAATTTCCACAAGTATAGCAATGACCAAGAAAAATATTTTCATACCTGATGGAAGAGGGTCTTCTTGGTGTATCATTCCTTTTGAGTATTGATCTTTGATTTATTTCATGCTTGATGAGAAAGGGTCTTCTTGATGTCTCACTCCTTATTATTTTTGGTCTTCTATCTTGCTCTTATTGTTCTTCAACTTAATCTGGAGTGTTGGTTCCATCCTTTTCATCTTCCTTCTCTTGTTTTATTGTCTTCAAACTGTCATTGTATCCTACTCCTATATTTTCATTTGGTGATATTTGACTGCTAAGTATTTCATCTAACTTTTCAGTGCTTCTTTCAAATTTCTCCAACTTTTCTATTGTTAATGTTAGCTCCCTTTTTGTGTGATCCAATTCTTCTTTCAATTTCTCATAATATTCTAATTGTTTCTTCAAGTTGTTAATTGTCTTTTCAAGATTATGATTCTCTTCTTCAGAACTACTCAATTCACTTTTAAGCCCTCTATTTGTGTTTCTGAGCTTGCTATTTTCAGTTTCAGCATGCTTCAATTTTTCAAGAATCTCTTCTTCATGTTTTCTTTTTGTGTTGTCTTTGTATCCCCAAAAAGAATCAAAGCTTGTTACTTCATTAGATTCTTCTTTAGAAATGACTTCTTATTCTTTAGAAATATTTTGATCATCATTCTGGGTTTCTTGGGTTATGAAGAGGACTTCTCCTATATCCATTTCTTCTTCATCACTTTCATTTCAGGAGCTATCATCATCCTTGGAGTAGAAAATCTTTATCTTGTTGAAGCTTCTTTTTTCATAATGGCATCTTTCAACAATGTGTCCTACTCTACCACAATTAAATCATTTGAGAGAAGATTTACCTTTGTATCTGTCGGTTCCCTTCTTGAGCCTTCTTACAAAATTTGTTACTTCTTCATCAAGGTCATAATTTCTGTCCTTTGTATTATTTATGGATTTAAAGGTTTCTTCCTTATCTGACTGGTACATTTCTTTACTTGTTCTCATTTCATATGCTATGAGAGACCCATGTAATTCATCCGTTGTCATTTTGGTCAAGTCCCTCGTTTCTTCAATGGAAGAGACCTTATCATCATATCTCAAAGGTAGTGATATGAACACCTTTTGTACAACCAAGGATTCATTGAGCTCTTCTCCTAATCCTCTTATAACATTGAAAACTTCATCCACGCTAAGTAAGTAGGATGCAATATATTCCTTTTCATCCATATTAAAATTTTCAAACTGTTCCCTCTGTCGTTGAAGCAAGTAGGATGCAATATCTTTCTTTTCATCCATATTAAAATTTTCAAATTGTTCCCTGTGTCATTCAAGTTTGACCTGCTTGACTTTAGGATCACCTTCATAGATACTTTTAAGTTTGTCCCATACCTATTTAGTTGTGTTGTAGCTCATCGCCTTGATAGAAATAATTGGTGTCAATCTTAGAAGAATAACATGTCTGGACTTTGCATTGCAACTCATTAATTTCTTCTCATTTGGATCAGTGGGAGTGGTTTTCAGAACATTATATCCATTGAAAACTGAGATCCAAATATGTACTCCTAGATATTTCAAGTAAGTTTTTGTTATGTTGCTCCAGTATGCATAATGTTTTCCATGAAATGGTGGAATCCCATTTGGAATGTGACCTTTTTTGGGTATGTGTTATATTCTTCGCATGTGTGTGTGTGGGCACGTCAGATTCGACAACTGCATCTGACGATCCCTTGTAGTAGTATCTATGGATTTATAACTGTGTTGGGTGATTTTTTGCTAATTTTAGAGATTAGGGTTTTGGTATCTACGGAATACCTAAAATACATTGTATATATTGTATAGTGAATGGTGAAATTTGAGATAATGAATATAAGAAAGGTTTTCCTAGTTGAGGGTTTTCGGTATAGAATTTCTATGTACTCTATGTATGAGCCATTGATTAAATTATGTTTTTCTTAAGAATCTATATGCATTACTTTACTTCATAGGTTTAAAACATACATGTGATATCAGAGCTTGTTTTTGGCTTCAGAGGGATGCCTTTGTTGTTGAGGGTTTGGCTCAATCTTGATATATCAACTTTATCTTGGGTCTGTGATAAACTTGGGTTTAGTGGGAGATTTTGTAGTGGTGATTTGAGTGCAGAAAGAGGAATGGCGAGTTCTTATAGAATCGAGATAGAGAAGTTCAATGGTAAAAAAATTGAGCTATGGAAGATGAATATGGAGGACCTTCTTGTAGACAAAGAACAATGGATCGTTGTGGATCCTGCTACACAGCCTATTGGTACACCGTCTACTAGCACACATGTTATTGGTACACAACCTACTAGTGCACAAACTACTAGTGCACAAACTACTAGTACACCACCTACTGGTATGTCAAAGGAAGATTGGGAGAAGTTGGAAAAAAGAGCAAGGAGTACTATTCGACTTTGCTTGGCAGATTTGACGTTGTTGAATGTCTCAAGAGAATCTACAGCCAAGGAACCATGGGATAAGTTGGGGAATTTGTATCAATCAAAGTCCCTGGTAAACAAGTTGTTTCTTCGAGAGAAGTTGTATCATCTTAGAATGGAAGATGGAGATTCTATGACAGAACATCTAAATTCCTTTAATACTTTGGTAAGTAAACTTGGCTCTTTTAATATTACTATTGCAGAAGAATATAAGTGTATCACTTTGTTATGAACTTTTCCAAAATCTTGGGATAATTTGGTTGTAGAAATAGGTAGTACCACTCAATCTACATTGAAGTATGAGGATGTAGTTGCATCCTTGTTATCTGAAGAGATGAGGCAAAAAAGGATGGATGGTGACAACACATATTCTTTATTTGTAAGAGGGAGTACCCAAGACAGGAACCATGGTAATCCTTCAGGGTGGAGATCTAAATATATAGGTAGATCTATGTCTCCAGGAAAATCTTTGAGGAAATGTTGGAAGTGTGGTAAAACAAGGCATTATAAGAAAGATTACAAGTCTAATAAGGTTGAAAAACCAAAGGGATCTGACAGTACCTCTTCCACAGAGGCGAAAACCTCCACTGAAGAAGGAGGTGATGTTTACCTGGCATCTACAAGTACACATGGATATCGTGATGTATGGTTGATCGACTCAGGTGTGTCATACCATATGACTCCTCAAAGGGAGTGGTTCTTTGAATATTAAAAGTATGATGGTGGTGATGTATTCCTAGGAGATGAATCGACAAAAAAAATCATGGGACATGGAAGGGTTAAGTTGTTGCTAAAATATGGAAGGATTAAAACTCTCCCTGGGGTTATCCACATTCCAAAACTTGCCAGGAGCCTAATATTTGTAATCAAGTTGGATGATGCAAGAGTGGATACTATATTTAGAAAGAACACTTGCAAGATCATATGAGGAGAAATAGTGTTGATGAGGGGAGTTCGATGTGGAACTTTGTACAAGTTGTTGGGAAGCACTTATACTAATGGGTGTAACAGATTCGTTGTCCCTAAGAAGATAAAAGAAGGAGACAAGACCAATACTGTCCCAGAAACGAAGACCATGGTGTGGCATCAAAGACTGGGGCATATTGGAGAAAAGGGCCTTTGAACACTACACGGTAAAGGTATGGTTGAAGATATGTCTAATTGCACTCTAGATTCTGATTTCTATGAACATTGCATATATTTTAAACAAAATCAAGTAAGATTCCCATCTGGTGCTACAAGAGAAAAGGGGATCTTAGAGTTGATACACAGTGATGTGTTTGGACCTGTTCCTATTCCATCCCTAGGTAAATCTGTGTATTATGCTTCATTCATAGATGATTTTTAAAGGAACACATGGACTTATTTTCTTAGAAAGAAATCTGAGGTATTAGAGCAATTTAAAGAGTTTAAGGCTCTGGTAGAAATTCAGAAAGAGAAGAAAATAAAGGTATTTAGAACAGATAATGGTGGAGAATTCTGCGGAAATGAATTCGAAGAATTCTGTAAGAAGTGTGGTATAGCAAGGCAGAAGAATGCTCCATACACTCCTCAGCAGAATGGAGTTGCAGAAAGGATGAACATGACACTGTTGGAAAAAGAAAGGAGCATGCTCAACGGTGCTGAGTTAGGACAATAATTTTGGGTAGAGGCAGTGGGTACAACATGTTACCAGGTCAATTGATCACCTTCATCAGTGTTGGATGATAAAACTCCACACAATGTATGGTCTGGAAAGAAACCCTCTCTTCAACATCTTAGAGTGTTTGGTTGTGATGCTTATGTACATGTTCCAAAGGAAAATATAAGTAAGCTAGATAAAAAGGCTGAAAAGTGTATCTTTATTTGTTATAAATATGGCGTGAAAGGTTATAAGATTTGGAACCTAAAAACCAAGAAAATAGTTTACAGTCAAGATGTTGTTTTCAAAGAGGTAAAAGATGTTTCCAAACATGAATTCCTTTTAATACAAGATGAACCTGAGAAAATAGAGCTTGAGTTGGATGATGCAAAATCTGAATCATCTGAAGAAGAGGAAGCAAAAGAAGAAGAACCTCATACCCCAGTATTGAGGAGATCAGTGAGAGATAGAAGGCAACCAAAAAGGTATATTCCACTTGATTTTCATTCCAATTTTTCTTTATGTATTACTGATGATGATCCCAAAACTATCAGGGAAGCAATGAATTCATAGGATAGTAAACTCTGGAAGAAGGCCATGATTGAAGAAATGGATGCCTTAGATAAGAATGAGACATGGGATATAGTTGAGTTGCCAGATGGAAGAAAATCAGTTGGTAGAAAATGGTTGTTCAAGAAGAAGTTTAATGCACAAGGTAAAGTGGAGAAATACAAAGCTCGATTAGTAGAAAAAGGTTATTCCCAGGTAGAGGCAATTGACTTTGGTGAGATTTTTTCTCCTGTTGCTAAGTTAACTTATATTAGATTTATTTTATCTATTGATGCTTCTTTTGATCTTGAAGTGGAAAAGATGGATGTGAAGACAACATTCCTACATGGGGATCTGGAAGAAGAAATCTACATGAAGCAACTAGGAGGATTTGTAGTGAAGGGAAAGAAAGAGATGGTCTATAAGATAAAGAAGTCACTATATGGTCTGAAGAAATCACCTAGGATTTGGTACCAAATGTTTGACACATACATCCTTGGATTGGGATTTGTAAGAAGAAAGGTTGATCACTGTGTATATTCCATGCAGATTGGTAATCACTTCATTTATGTAGTGTTATATGTTGATGACATGTTGTTGGTAGGAAATAACATGGATGTTATCAAGGAGGTGAAATCGCAAATATCCTCCAAATTTGACATGAAGGATCTCAGTGATGCTAACTTCATTCTAGGAATGGATATTAAAAGAGATCATGCAAACAAGAAACTCTGGTTGAATCAGAGAAAATATGTTGAGACAATATTGTAGAGGTTTAATATGTATGGAAGTAAACCAGTCAAGGTTCCTATTCCTATAGGTGTAAAGTTCTCTATAGATCAGTGCCCCAAGACATAGGAAGAAGAAGAGGACATGTCCCATGTTTCGTATGCCAGTGCAGTTGGCATTTTGATGTATGCAATGGTCTATACTAGACTAGACATTTCACATGTTGTGGGAGTGTTATCACTGAAATTTCGTCCGCATAGGGCAACAAGAACTCCGCATCATCAGCACAGAAAAACAGGCATTCATGGCACAAGGATTAATTCCACAGCACAACAAAAGGGCCAAAACTATACAAAAATGGCTAAAAAATTAA
>JZKD02S1722475.1:335620-364484 GCA_000966675.3 Picea glauca
AGACTCTCCCTGGGACGCACTACATCATCGTGCACTCTTCCTTCCACAGGAAGCCCTCATGCCTCCTAGCCACAATCCCATTTTTGTGGTCGAAACCAAAGATTTTCTCCCATCAAGAACGATCGATTGGTTCAACAACCCCATCCCTGCACCTGACGCTTTCGAAGAAGGTTACTTGGCTAACATTTCCCCCACTATCAAAATCGACATTTCCATTAAACCCGACATCGTCGAAGAAATCATCATTGGAGCAGTTTGTACTCCTGAAGAAATCACTGCATACAAAGCCCTCTTCCAGGAATTCCAGGATATATTCGCTTGGTCGTACACAGAGATGCCTGGCATCGACCCCTCTATTGTCGAACATCGCATCGACACCTGGCCAGACATCACACCTGTTCGCCAGAAGTAATGACCGCTACACCCAGCCAAGGCCTCGGCCATCAAAGCCGAAATTGACAAATTACGTACAGCTGGATTCATTTATCCTATTGCTTACACTTCGTGGGTTTCCAACCCCGTACCCGTCGACAAAAAATAGGGCACCATTCGCGTTTGCACCGACTTTCGCGATCTCAACAATGCTTGTCCAAAAGACAATTTCCCAACACCATTCATCGATCAAATTATCGATGACTGCGCAGGCCATGAGGCTCTTTCCTTTATGGACGGATTCTCTGGCTATAATCAAATTCAAATCCACCCAGCCGATCAATACAAAACCGAATTCATTACCCCGTGGGGTACATTTGCATATCGTGTCATGCCCTTCGGCCTCAAAAACGCCGGCGCCACTTTTCAACGGGCTATGACATACATCTTTCATGATTTGGCGGCCATTATCCTAGCCTACTTGGATGACCTCACTGCTCATTCCAAAAAGCGTTCTCAACACCTCGAGGATTTATGAATCATCTTTCAACGGTGTCGTCAATACAACATCCGCTTGAATCCTCTCAAGTGTGTGTTCTATGTTACCGCCAAGCGCCTCCTCGGTTTCATCGTTTCCCAAAGCGGTATTACCGTGGACCCCCTCAAAGTTCAAGCCATCACAGAAATTCCACCTCCTCGGAATTTACGAAAGCTACAAAGTCTACAGGGCAAAGCCAACTTCCTCAGGCGCTTTGTTCCTGATTATGCCGTACGCGCACATGGTTTCCTTCTCTTACTGCGTCACGACATCCCTTTTCATTGGGATGATTATGCCCAACAGTCGTTTGATGACCTCAAGACAACACTTTCAAATGCACCTTTGATTAGTGCACCTGATTACAATCACGACTACATTCTCTACGTATCAGCATCAGCTGTATCAGTAGCCGGCGTCCTCGTCCAGCTCGGAGATGAAAATCGTGAACACGTCATTTACTACGTCAGTAAGAATCTTTCAGGACCACCCCTGAAATACAAACATGAAGAGAAACTTGCTCTTGCAGTTTTCCTCGCAGCCCAGAAACTGCGCCATTACATTCTGCTTCGCACCACTAAGGTCGTAGCCGATTCCATCCCCATGCAATATTTGCTCAGTCGTCGCCAGGTTAACGGAAAATTTGCTCGATGGATCATTATCCTTCAGGAATACGACCTCGAGTTCTCAACACCCAAGAGTAAAAAGGCCCTCGTTCTTGCCGAACTTGTCACAGACCTTCCCTCTGACACACCCAATGCACCCATCAATACAGACTTTCCCGATGAACATCTCTTTTACATTGCTTCTGATGATCCGTGGTACGGCGACCTCCTCGTCTACCTACGAACTCAAAAGTTCGGTCAACACCTATCACGAGATGATCGTCGGTGCATTCGCCATCAGGCCCCCCGCTATCTCCTCATTGGAGACANCCAAGGCCTCGACTATCAAAGCCGAAATTGACAAATTACGTACAGCCGGATTTATTTATCCTATCGCTTACACTTCATGGGTTTCCAACCCTGTACCCGTCGACAAGAAACAGGGAACCATTCGCGTCTGCACCGACTTTCGCGATCTCAACAACGCTTGTCCAAAGGACAACTTCCCAACGCCATTCATCGATCAAATTATCGACGACTACGCAGGCCACGAGGCTCTTTCCTTTATGGACGGATTCTCTGGCTATAACCAAATTCAAATCCACCCAGCCGATCAATACAAAACCGCATTCATTACCCCGTGGGGTACGTTTGCATATCGTGTCATGCCCTTCGGCCTCAAAAACGTCGGCGCCACTTTTCAAAGGGCTATGACATACATCTTTCATGATTTGGCTTCCATTATCCTAGCCTACTTGGACGACCTCACTGCTCGCTCCAAGAAGCGTTCCCAACATCTCGATGATTTGCGAATCATCTTCCAACGGTGTCGTCAGTACAACATCCGCTTGAATCCTCTCAAGTGTGTGTTCTGCGTTACCGGCGGGCGCCTCCTCGGTTTCATCGTTTCCCAAAATGGTATCACCGTGGACCCCCTCAAAGTCCAAGCCATCATAGAAATTCCACCTCCTCGAAATTTACGACAGCTACAGAGTCTACAGGGCAAAGCCAACTTCCTCAGGCGCTTTGTTCCTGATTATGCCGTATGCGCACATGGTTTCCTTCACTTACTGCGTCACGACATCCCTTTTCATTGGGATGATTATGCCCAACAGTCGTTTGATGACCTCAAGACAACACTTTCAAATGCACCTTTGATTAGTGCACCTGATTACAATCGNTTCTCTGGCTATAACCAAATTCAAATCCACCCAGCCGATCAATACAAAACTGCATTCATTACCCCGTGGGGTACATTTGCATATCGTGTCATGCCCTTCGGCCTCAAAAACGCCGTCGCCACTTTTCAAAGGGCTATGACATACATCTTTCATGATTTGGCTGCCATCATCCTAGCCTACTTGGATGACCTCACTATTCGCTCCAAAACGCATTCTCAACACCTCGAGGATTTGCGAATCATCTTTCAACGGTGTCGTCAATACAACATCTGCTTGAATCCTCTCAAATGTGTGTTCTGTGTTACCACCGGGCGCCTCCTCGGTTTCATCGTTTCCCAAAACGGTATCACCGTGGACCCCCTCAAAGTTCAAGCCATCACAGAAATTCCACCTCCTCGGAATTTACGACAGCTACAGAGTCTACAGGGCAAAGCCAACTTCCTCAGGCGCTTTGTTCCTGATTATGCCGTACGCGCACATGGTTTCCTTCGCTTACAACGTCACGACATCCCTTTTCATTGGGATGATTATGCCCAACAGTCGTTTGATGACCTCAAGACAACACTTTCAAATGCACCTTTGATTATTGCACCTGATTACAATCGCGACTACATTCTCTACGTATCAGCATCAGCTATATCAGTAGCCGGCGTCCTCGTCCACCTCGGAGATGAAAATCGTGAACACGTTATTTACTACGTCAGTAAGAATCTTTCAGGCCCACCCCTGAAATACAAACATGAAGAGAAACTTTCTCTTGCAGTTTTCCTCGTAGTCCAGAAATTGCGCCATTATATTCTGCTTCGCACCACTAAGGTCGTAGCCGATTCCAACCCCATGCAATATTTGCTCAGCTGTCGCCAGGTTAATGGCAAATTCGCTCGATGGATCGTTATCCTTCAGGAATACGACCTCGAGTTCTCAACACCCAAGAGTAAAAAGGCCCTCGTTCTCGCCGAACTTGTCACGGATCTTCCCTCTGACACACCCAGTGCACCCATCAATACAGACTTTCCCGACGAACACCTCTTTTACATTGCTTCCGATGATCCGTGGTACGGCGACCTCCTCATCTACCTACGAACTCAAAATTTCGGTCAACACCTATCACGAGATGATCGTCGGTGCATTCGCCATCAGGCCCCCCGCTATCTCCTCATTGGAGACATCCTATATCGACGGGGCATCGACACCATTTTGCGTCGTTNTAGTTGTTTTCTTTCTAACCTTTTACATCACAGCTGTCATGACTAGCAGAGCCCAACTAGGCATGTAAGCACTCACTTTTTGCTCACACATTGACGAAAAGAGTGCAAACAGGGAGTTTTGAGCAGGTGTATGTAAAAAATAGGGAAGGAGCATTAGACAACAGTAAAGAGGGTCTTCAGGTATATTCCTGGCACTACCAGTTATGTATTGTGATACCAAGGAAGACCAGGATTGGACAGAGTGGTGGACATACATGGATTTGTTGATGCAAACTGGGATGGATATTTGGATCGCAAAAGATCTACAAGTGGGTATGTGTTTAACCTATTTGGAGGAGAAATCAGTTGGATGAGAAAAAGACAGGCTATAGTGGCACTCTCAACTATAGAAGTTGAATACATGGCAACCACTCATGCAAGCAAGGAAGCAGTATGGTTACAAAGATTGTGTTCAGGTATTGGGTTGGTACAACAAGCAGTGAGATTAGATTGTGATAGTCAGAGTGCAATATTCCTGGCAAAGAACCCATCTCATCATTCGAAGACAAAGCATATTGATGTTCAATATCATTTTGTGAGAGACATGGTTGAGGAAAAGAATGTGTTGTTGGAAAAGGTTGACACTTTGAAGAATGTTGCAGATTCATTGACAAAGTCTATAAGCATAGAAAAGTTCTCCTGGTGTAGAGTAACAATGGGCATTGCTTCCCTAGATTGTTGACTATATAATATTGGGACCCCTGTATGCAAAAAAAACAAGAAGTGGGAGAATGTTGGGTATGTGTTATATTCTTTGCATGTGTGTGTGTGGGAACGTCAGATTCGACAACTGCGTCTGACGATCCCTTGTAGTAGTATCTACGGATTTATAACTGCGTTGGGTGATATTTTACTATTTTTAGGGGATTTTGCTATTTTTAGCGGTTTACTAAAAATAATCTCGGTTTACGGATTAGGGTTTTGGTATCTACGATATACCTAAAAACATTTTATATATTGTATAGTGAATGGTGAAATTTGAGATAATTAATATAAGAAAGGTTTTCTTGATTGAGGGGTTCCGGTATAAAATCTCTGTGTACTCTATGTATGAGCCTTTGATTAAATTCTATTTTGCTTAAGAATCTATATGCATTGCTTTACTTCACAGGTTTAAAACTTACATGGGGTTATGGGCCCACCATGGTTTCGCTACATATGTGTTATATTATTTGGATGTGTGTGTGTGTGTGTGGGAACATCAGATTCGACAACTACGTCTGACGATCCCTCGTAGTAGTATCTACAGATTTATAACTGTGTTGGGCGGTTTTTTGCTATTTTTAGCAGATTTTGCTATTTTTAGCAGTTTACTAAAAATAATCCCAAATTAGGGATTAGGGTTCTGGTATCTATGGAATACCTAAAAACATTGTATATATTGTATAGTGAATGGAGAAATTCAAGATAATGAATATAATAAAGGTTTTCCCAGTTGATGGTTTCCGGTATAAAATCTGTGTACTTTGTGTATGAGCCATCGATTAAATTATGTTTTTCTTAAGAATATATATGCATTGCTTTACTTCATAGGTTTAAAACTTACATGTGGTATCAAAACTCATTTTTGGCTTCAGAGGGATGCCTTTGTTGTTGAGGGTTTGTCTCGGTCTTGATAGATCAAGTTTATCTTGGGTCTGTGATAAACCTGGGTTTAGTGGGAGATTTTGCAATGTTGATTTGAGTGCATAAAGAGGAATGGTGAGTTCTTATATAATCGAGATAGAGAAGTTCAATGGTAAAAAATTTGAGCTATGGAAGCTGAATATGGAGGACCTTCTTGTAGACAAATAACAATGGATTGTTGTGGATCCTGGTACATAGCCTACTGGTACACTATCTACTAGCACAAAGGCTACTAGTTGTAACACCCTGCTTCCCCCAGCTTGTAAATATAACTGGACTGGCCAAGAACTATGGAAAACTCATAAATATGAATATGTGATGTAAATGGACCTTAAGGAAAAGGTCAATGAATGTGAATAACATTTTGAATTTATTGCAGGACCGCTGAGAGGGGATGTGCAGAAAAAGAGACCACGATGGCGGTGGAAGGAACCTGGAAAGGTGGCGTTAACTTCCAGTGAGAATTAACACCGTATTTGGACTCCACTAGCCCAGAGAACCAAAAGTGGCTCGCTGGCCCTGAATTTAATGTCTCGCAGGTTGGTTGGTAGATGGCTTAATGAGGGATGGGATGGTGAACCACCCATCTGTAGATCCGTCAGGCCTGATCCGCGCGAGGGGAATCGCGCCACACGCAACCTCACAAGAGGATAAGGCGTGAGGTAGCAATGATTTCGAGGGGTAGACGGGAGGGGAACTCTGGCATTACGCAGAGTGAGTGATAGCAGAGAGGAAGGATTGCAACCTTCGCTGCTGGTCACTGGGAGATAGAGAGACATAGTCTCAGAGCATTGTGGTCTTAGCTCGGGGGTGGCTAGTGGTAAATCCACTGGGAGTCGCTATGCCTACGGTTGGGTGGAAACGAGCACCCCTCTCAGTAGTTTCACCCACTTCTGGTGTTATTTCTGATAAGTGTTTTACATATTGCATCTTGAAATTCATATACTGATATATATATATATATGCTCATAGAACTGTGAAATTGTGAATGATTTCAGTGTAAGAATGTCTGTGCAGTGTTTGACAAGAATGAATAGATATATGCTTATAACAGAGGAAACCATGCATGAGTTACATTGATAAATGAATCTAATTATGCCTAGGTTGAACTAATTTAGGCTTACAACCCGTTCTCAGGAAGATGTTTACCCTTATCTGTCTCCAGAAATGCCCCGGTATAGATCTCTTCACAGAGATTCCCTCCTTGGAAAGGTTTACCAAGAACCTGGAAAAAGGACTTGAATGTGCAAGTCTTAATAACCCTGTACGAGGAATGACCCTCTTAAAATTATGAAGTAGCAGTGGAGGGATATTGAATCGATGAATGAGGCTTCGTCGGGAGATCTATGGTCATGCACGACCATCAGATCGGAAGGAGAGGAAGAAGGGTTAAGGGCCTTAACCTTGATAGGTGGTGATCGACGGATGAGATTTCGCCGGGAAATCTGCAGTCCCCCATGAACGTTAGATTAGTAGGAGAAAGTAGGGCATTAAAGGCCTTACCACTTGGTTTACTGTGTCTTCATGGGTAGTGAAGAGTTTAGGACCGTAGATCCCCAAGGTCCATGAGAACATTTGGACCGTTGATCTTTTCACACCCATGAAGTAGTGGAAGAATGAAGAAGGTGGGACAATCTAAGTCGTTAGATCTCATTCAGAAATCACGTCAGGCATTGGATTGGATTAAGATGCTCAGAGTTTAGTCTTTGGAGTGTGCACAGGAAGAATGGATCTAGACCGTTAGATATTGTTCTATTTACCCATCAGCCGTCATATCAGATAGGAGGTGCATGGGGTTTAACCCTTCTCACGCCAGGCAGACTTCCTGACCTTCATCGGGATATCAACGTTCATGAAATCGGGGGTCACGAGAATAGAAGGAATCGGGACATCACAAGTCTCAAAATCCCGGGGAGATCAGAACCGTCCATCTGAGAGAGGATGTGTGTCACGCGATCATCCATTCCGGAGATCCGAGCACTAGACATTGGGATATCAACATTTGGGAAATCGGATTTCTTGAGGCCTAAGGAATCGAGACATCACAAGTCTCAAAATCCCAGAGAGATCAGAACCATCCCTCTTGAGGAGGATGCGTGGTAGCAATCGGTGCCATCAGGGAAAGGCCCGACAGGAAGTTGTTGATCGGTGTTTGGGTCATTGGGATATTGGGGATCCTGGTGACAAAGTGTTTATGCATTTTGGAATCGCGAAATGCGAAACCCTGATAAGTGAGAGTGAGCTGTCAGCAGATTAGAGAAGGTTGGGAAAGATCCATTGTGTGGGGGCCAGCTGTCAGCCAGTCAAGATTCAGAGAATCAAGAATCATGGGGATGAGAAGTCCATACATTGTGAAACTCTAAAGTATGAAACCCCGACGAGAGGTAAGGTTGTGGTCACGGGGACATTGGTCACGTGGACTAAAGACTTATCCCAGGAGGCTAAGGTAGTAGAGGAGCATGTCGAGAATCGGGGATCGGTGAACCAAGTTGTTGGGACATCATGAGTGTCAAAACCCCGATAAGAGGAATCCCGACAGAAGTATATGGCTATGGTCATACGAGAGGTGGTTGCATGGACCAGGGCTTATCCAGGAGGGATAACACATGAAAGGCATGTCGGGATTCAAGGGATCACAAATCCTGAGGACGTGTGCATTTGGACATGAGAAATTCTGAAACCCTGATGAGGAGGTATGGTTGCGGTCATATAGAGGGAGGTCGTATGGACCCAAAATACTAGCCCAAGGGGACTAGTGGAAGTTAGAGTGCGTCAGGAATCGGAGGATCGCAGATCCAAAGGGCATATGCATTCTGGCATTAGAAAGCCCAAAACCCCGACGAAAAGAAAAATATAAGGTTGTGGTCTCGTGAGCACAGTTGTGTGGACTAGGGCATAGGAAGGAGGGGCTAAGGCCAGGCAGAGAGCTCATCGGTGATCAGGGAATCGAGAGGTTAGTGTTTATGCTTTAGGATAAGCAATGAGTAGATCTGGATGGTCAGATTCCACCCGTCCAGATCTACGGCTGAGGATGCATTCTAGAGCCCCCTTGCCATTCTGCCTTTAGGGGGGGGGGTCCGGAATTGGACGTGCAACTCTCGAACAGTCGAGATTAAATCATCGTGATCAATGGATCCCAGGTGGTTTCCGAACCCCCCTTTCCATTCTTCCTTTAATGGGGGGGGAGGGGGGTCCGAAATAGTGTGGCGTGTGAAGTGGGGCCCCTTCTTGTCATGACGACCACTGTGTCACGTTTCCCTCTTGCCACCTGTACGCCACTTAATCGTGCAATGAGGAATTTCTCATTGGCTGCTCTCTACCCCTGTTGAGGTTTGTTCCTATTGGCCATTCGCTGACCCCGTAGGGATTCATCCCCATTTGTAGCTCGCTAGCCCTGACGGGGTTAGGCGGTTGCAGAGTCAAATGTTTTGACATTACTGTAGTGTCGAAGCATGAAATACAAAAGACGTTGTGTTCAAATTGAACCGTGAATATAACCCATGATCACGTGGGAACGAAGAAGGAGAGAGAAAGAGCCAGCTTACGCTGGGCCTCCATGGTTATTTAGGGGTTCGAGTCCGACAGAGGATCAGAAAAATTTGATTTAGGTAGTGGGTATGTTACAAAGTGGTATCAGAGCCTGGTTACAACACTCGGCCTGATTGGGCTGATGCACGAGTCGTGCATAAACTTCATTCGAAGCACTCCTATGAGGAATAACCCCCTAACTTAACTCTCTTGTCCAGGATTAAAAACTTGGAAAATGAGAACCTGACTGTGTATGCATGTGAAAGAATTATGATTTTATGCGCAAATTATAAAAATGAATTTAACTCTTGACTAATATCCAGCATTTGTCTTTTCACTCAAGCGGATGATCAACCATGGGAATCTACAGATGTAGAGTATGGTGACTCACCAAGAGGTGGGAGAAGGCTCCCACAACAGAGATGAAGAGTCTGACGAAAGAAGAGCAATAGGAACCCCTCCAGACCTAGCTGAGACTGTGAGTCTCATGGTCGAATTGCAAAGCTGCAAGGCCGATAATGAAAGGATGATGAAAGAACAAGAAAAGAAAACCAAAATTAATGCAGTTCTACTGCAGATCTTATTTGACCTACAACGACAAGTGCAGCATGAACCTGAGATGCAGAATCATGGTCGTGTCAGTGGCCATACTGAGAGAAGCACATCAAGAAAGGTCCACCCTAGAGGTAAGGGACCAGTGCCAGATGATTCAACTAAGAAGGAAGCTGGTGATTCAGAATGCTCTTCCAGCAGCAGGACCAGTTCCTATTCTTGCAGAAAATAGAAGAAGCAAAAGACTTCCAAGAGTCATAAATTTGAGGAATTCAGGAAGGCCAAACCTCCCTCCTTCGACGATGAGATAAAGAAGGGAGAGGAAGCCGAGGCCTGGCTACTTGGACTGAAGAAATATTTCAGAGTCCATGATTTTTTAGAGAACTTGAAGGCCCGAGTGGCCATTTTCAATGTTAATGGAAAGGATTCCATATGGTGGGAAGACCTTAAGAATATGAAAGGGGTTCGCGAGGAGGACCTGTCTTGGAAACAGTTTGAGAAGTACTTCCAGAAGAAGTATTTGTCGGAAAGGTATTTCGACGAGAAGGCTAAAGAGTTTTATGAACTCAAACTAGGACAACTTACTATGGAGGAGTATGTCAAAAAATTCCTCGACTTACTGAGATATGTACCCTACATCAAAGTAGAGAAGGCGAAGGAACAACACTTCATCAGCGGGTTACCCAAGGAATACCAGAACCGAATTGAATTTGACGATCCAAAGACCTTAGAAGACACTATACAAAAGGAGACATATTTTCATGAACAATATGGACATCGGGCAGAGTCTCGTGGAGACTAGAAACAGAAGAGTGGTTCGAGATTTCAGAAAAAGGGGAGAAAATCCTCAGGATTTAAAAAATACATAAAGAACCCTAGAATGAACTTCCTAACCCAGAGTGTACTCCAGCAGAACTTTCCCTCGGGGGACGGAAATAAAATTTTTGGACCTATACCAGTGAAGACTAACAACCCAAAGAAAGAACCTCTGAAATGATGGGATTGCAGAGGAGAGAATCTCCGGAGAGACTTTCCACGCCGACAATAGAACAGTCAAAAAATTTATAACATGCAGGAAGCTACCACAGTCAATGATGTGGCAAGGAGTGTGCCATAGATTTATGTAGCCTTGGATAATAACCAAGCTGACCACCAAGCTTCAGTGGTGGAAATAGAAGTTATGATTTTCAACCATATGGTGTCTGTTTTGATTGACCCTGGTTCAAATATGAGTTATATATCCCCTAGAGCTGTTGATAAGTGTAAACTATAGCCACAGAGGCAAACTAAACCATGGTTGGTACAGTTAGCCACTGGCACCAAAAGAAAGGTAGTAGAGGTCATACCAGCCTGCCAACTAAGGTTGGGTGAATTCCCCACCCAAGAAACCCTTAATGTATTACCCCTGGGATCATACGACCTGTTGATTGGTATGGACTGTCTAGCCGCCCATAAAGCCAAATTGGACTATTTCCATAAAACCTTAGAATGTTTGAGCAAAAAAGGAGAAAGGATAACCCTTCAAGGGATCCGAAAACCGGTCTCAGTGAGGCAAATATCCGCCCTACAAATGAGAAAGTATTACCAAAAGGGATGTCCCCTATATGCAATATAGGTACTGAAAATAGTTGAAGGCGCTAAACCAAGCCCCGATGATCACCCTATCCTGAGAGAATACATAGATTTGTTTCTGGAAGAGGTACCAGGTCTACCTCCGAGAAGAGACATTGACTTCTCGATATAACTCGCACCAGGAGCGGTGTCGGTGTCTATAACACCCTACTGGATGAGCACACCTGATTTAGTTGAACTCAAATTGCAATTGAAAGAAATGATGGACAAGGGTTATATTTGACCCAGCGTGTCCCCATGGGGAGCACCAGTCCTGTTTGTGAAAAAGAAGGATGGCATCCTTAGACTGTGTATCGATTATAGACAACTCAATAAAGTAACCATAAAGAACAAGTACCCCTTTCCCAGGATCGATGATCTATTCGATCAGTTAGGGGGAGCGATTATTTTCTCAAAGATTGACTTGAGGTCAGGATACCATTAAGTCCGAATCAAGGGTGAAGACATCCATAAGACCTCTTTCCGGACATGGTATGGTCATTATGAGTTTGTGGTAGTGCCATTTGGGTTAACCAATGCCCCTGCCACTTTCATGTGCTTAATGAACAATGTACTCAGTAAATTTTTAGATCAATTTGTACTAGTTTTCATTGATGACATATTAATATACTCTAAGAACAGAGAAGAGCATGAAGAGCATCTTAGACTTGTTCTGCAAGTACTAAGAGAGCATCAGCTCTATGCTAAATTCAACAAGTGTGACTTCTTTCAGAAGAAAATACATTACTTGGGACATGTTCTGTCCGAGGAAGGCGTAGCAGTAGATCCTGACAAGATCAGGTCTATCATGGAATGGCTTCCCCCAAAGGATGTCTCAGACATCAGATCCTTTATGGTATTGGCGGGATACTATAGAAGATTTATAAAAGATTTCTCCAAGATTGGTTGTCCAATCACTGCCCTCCAGAAGAAGGGGACAAAATTTCTGTGGACACAACAATGTGAAGAAAGATTTCAAACCTTGAAACATCTACTAACCCATGCACCTGTGTTGAAAATCACTGACTTCCTTGTGTACACGGATGCCTATAAGGAAGGGCTCGAAGGAGTCCTGATGCAGAAAGGAAAGGTGATCTGTTATGAATCCCGAAAATTGAATGAACACGAGGTTAATTATGTGACTCATGATCTGGAACTGGATTCCATAGTGCACACCTTAAAAATGTGGAGGCATTACCTCCTGGGAAGGAAGCTTGTACTTATGACGGATCACTGTGGATTGCGGTATTTGCTTGATCAACCCAAGCTCAATGCTAGACAATCTAGATGGATGACCCTCCTTAGAGAATTTGATTTTTAAATAAAACACATTAAAGGGAAAGAGAATAGGGTGGTCGATGCCCTTAGTAGAAGCATGAGAACAATTCACCTAGCAGCGGTGAGTACCTGTGAGACAGATGTCCAGAACAGAGTCAAAAAGGCACAATAAACAGATCCCTTCGTCCGAAATGTGACCCTGTACCTACAACAAGAACCTGCTGGAGAAAAATATGAAGGCTATCAGATGACCGAAGGAGGCCTACTCACTTACAGAGATAGACTGTACATTCCCAACTGTGACGACTTGAAGAGGTTCATCATGGATGAAGTACATAAAATACCCTACACTGGTCACCAAGGATACCAAAAAATTATTACTGCCACCCGGAAATAATTTTATTGGCCTGGCTTGAAGAGGGACATAGCCAATTATTTGGCCCAATGCATAGAATGCCAATAGGTTAAAGTGGAACATCAACACCCAGCCGGACTACTACACCCTTTACCCATCCTATAATGGAAATGGGAGACCATCTCCATGTATTTTATCACTGGATTACCAACTTCAACCAAACAAAATGACGCCATTATGGTAGTGGTGGATAAACTGAGCAAGTCTGCTGATTTCATCCCCGTCAAATCGACCTGCAAGGTGATAGATATCGCCCAGGTATTCATGAAAGAGGTGTTCCAACTGCATGGCATGCCAAGAGAGATAATATCTGACAGAGACACAAAATTCACTTCCAATTTCTGGAAATCACTGATGGCTGGTTTGGAGACCAAGTTGTTGTTTAGCACTGCCTATCACCCTAAAACAGATGGACAGATAGAAAGAGTGAATCGGATATTAGAGGATATGTTAAGAATTCATGTAATGCATCAACCCAAGAAATGGGAAGACTACCTACCATTGGTAGAATTTTTCTACAACAACGACTACCAAGCTTCCTTAAAGATGAGTCCCTTCGAGGTCCTTTATGGTAGACAGTGCAATACTCTAGTTAGATGGAGTAATCCTGTAAATAGGATTTCTTTTGGACCCGACATGTTGAAATAAATGGAACAACAAGTGACTCAAGTAAAAAAAAATCTGAAGGTCGCTCAGAACCGACATAAAAGTTATGCTGATCAAAAGAGAACTCCAAGAGAGTTCAAAATGGGAGACTATGTATATCTTAGAATTAATCCTAGAAGGAGTTCCCTCAAAATGGGAGCTTGTGCCAAATTGGCACCCTGGTATTGTGGACCCTTTGAGGTTCTAGATAAAGTTGGACCTGTAGCTTATCGACTAGCACTTCCTCCCACAGTAAAAGCACATAATGTTTTCCATGTTTCATTATTGAAGAAATATGTACATGATGCTAATCATATAATTGACTAGTCTGTGATCCACGTGGAACCGGCGGGAGAATTTCTACCAGAACCCCAATGCATACTGAACAGAAAGAAAACCCCACTCTAGAACAGAACCATTGCACAGGTCAAGGTGCAGTGGAAACATTTTGGTCCAGATGAGGCTACATGGGAAATGGAGAATGCCATGAGACAAGCATATCCGATTTTGTTTACTTCTATACATGCAATTCATGTTGGTATCTAAGAACATCGAGGACAATGTTCCTTTTTAAGGGGGAGGGAATTGTGACACCCTGTTTCCCCCAGCTTGTAAATATAACTGGACTGGCCAAGAACTATGGAAAACTCATAAATATGAATATGTGATGTAAATGGACCTTGAGGAAAAGGTCAATGAATGTGAATAACATTTTGAATTTATTGCAGGACTACTGAGAGGGGATGTGTAGAAAAAGAGACCATGATGGTGGTGGAAGGCACCTAGAAAGGTGGCATTAAATTCCACCGATAATTAACACTGTATTTGGTCTCCACTGGCCCGGAGAACCAAAAGTGGCTTGCTGGCCCTGAATTTAATGTCTCGCAGGCTGGTAGGCAGATGGCTTAATGAGGGATGGGATGGTGAACTGCCCATCCATAGAGTCGTTAGGCCTGATCAACATGAGGGGAATCATGCCACACGCAACCTCGCAAGAGGATAAGGCGTGAGGTAGCAGTGATTTCGAGGGGTAGACGTGAGGGGAACTCTAGCATTACGCAGAGTGAGTGATAGTAGAGAGGAAGGATTGCAACCTTTGCTCCTGGTCACTGGTAGACAAATAGACGCAGTCTCAGAGCATCGTGGTCTCAGCTCGAGGGTGGCTAGTGGTAAATCCACTGGGAGTCGCTACGCCTACGGTTGGGTGGAAACAAGCACCCCTCTCAGTAGTTGCACCCACTTCTGGTGTTATTTCTGATAAGTGTTTTACATATTGCATCTTGAAATTCATATACTGATATATATATATATATATATATATGCTCATAGAACTGTGAAATTGTGAACAATTTTAGTGTAAGAATGTCTGTGCAGTGTTTGACAAGAATGAATAGATATATTCTTATAACAGAGGAAACCATGCATGACTTACATTGATAAATGAATCTAATTATGCCTAGATTGAACTAAGTTAGGCTTACAGCCTATTCTTGGGAAGCTATTTACCCTTATCTATCTCCGGAAATGCCCCGGTATAGATCTCTTCACAGAGATTCCCTCCTTGGAAAGGTTTACGAAGAACCTGGAAAAAGGACTTGAATGTACAAGTCTTAATAACCCTGTACGAGGAGGAATGACCCTCTTAAAATTTTGAAGTAGCAGCGGAGGGATATTGAATCGATGGATGAGACTCCGTCAGGAGATCTTTGGTCACTCACGACCATTAGATCGGAAGGAGAGGAAGAAGGGTTAAGGGCCTTAACCTTGATGGGTGGTGATCGATGGATGAGATTTCGTTGGGAAATATGCGGTCCCCCATGACCGTTAGATTAGTAGGATAAAGTAGGGCGTTAAAGGACTTACCACTTGGTTTACTATGTCTTCATGGGTAGTGAAGAGTTTAGGACCGTAGATCCCCAAGGTCCATGAGAAAATTTGGACCGTTGATCTTTCCACACCCACGAAGTAGTGGAAGAATGCACAAGGTGGGACAATCTGAGCCGTTGGATCTCATTCAGAAATCCCATCAGTCGTTGGATCGGATTAAGATGCTCGGAGTTTAGTCTCTGGAGTGTGTGCAGGAAGAATGGATCTAGACCATTAGATCTTGGTCTATTTACCCTTCAGCCGTCAGATCGGAGGTGCATGGGGTTTAACCCTTCTCACGCCAAGTAGACGTCCCAACCTTCATCGAGATATCGACATTCGTGAAATCGGGGGTCACGAGAACAGAAGAAATCGGGACATCACAAGTCTCAAAATCCCAGAGAGATAAGAACCCTCCATCTAAGAGAGGACGCGTGTCACGCGATCGTCCATTCCAGAGATCTGAGCACTAGACATTGGGATATCGGCATTCGGGAAATCGGGGTTCCTGAGGTTGAAGGAACCGAGACATCACAAGTCTCAAAATCCTAGAGAGATCGGAACCGTCCCTCTTGAGGAGGACGCATGGAAGCAATCGACGCCATCGAGGAAAGTCCCAACAGGAAGTTGTTGATCGGTGTTTGGGTCATCGGGATATCGAGGATCCTGGTGACAAAGTATTTATGCATTTTGGAATCGCAAACCACGAAACCTCGATAAGTGGGAGCTAACTATCAGCAAATTAGAGAAGGGGGGGAAAGCTCTGTTTTGTGGGGGCCAGCTGTCAACCAGTTGGGATTCAGAGAATCGAGAATCACGGGGACGAGAAGTCCATACATTGTGAAACTCTAAAGTCTGAAACCCTGATGAGAGGTAAGGTTGTGGTCACAGGGACATTGGTCACGTGGACTAAAGAATTAGCTCGGGAGGCTAAGGCAGCAAAGGAGCGTGTCGGGAATCGGGGATTGGTGAACCAAGTTATTGGGACATCACGAGTGTCAAAACCCCGATAGGAGGAATCCCGAAAAAAGTATGTGGCTGTGGTCATATGAGAGGTGGTCGCATGGACCAGGGCTTAGCCAGGAGGGCTAACACTTGAAAGGCGTGTCAGGATTCGAGGGATCTTGAATCCTAAGGACGTGTGCATTTGGACATGAGAAAGTCTGAAACCCCGATGAGGAGGTATGGTTGCGGTCATATAGAGGGAGGTCATATCGACCCAAAAGACTAGCCCAAGGGGAATAGTGGAAGTTGGAGTGCATCAGGAATTGGAGGATCATGGATCCAAAGGGTATATACATTTTGGCATTAGAAAGCCCGAAACCTCGACGAAAAGAAAAATATAAGGCTATGGTCTTGTGAGCACGGTCGTGTGGACCACAACATAGCCAGGAGGGGCTAAGGCTAGGCAGAGAGCTCATCGGTGATCGAGGAATCAAGAGGTTAGTGATTATTCTTTAGGATAAGCGGCGAGTATATCTAGATGGTTAGAGTCCACCCGTCCAGATCTACGGCTGAGGATTCATTCCGGAGCCCCCTTTCCATTCTACCTTTAAGGGGGGTGGGGGCGGGGGGTCCGGAATTGGACGTGCAACTCTCGAACGGTCAAGATTAACTCATCGTGATCAACGGTTCCCAGGTGGATTCTAGACCCCCCTTGCCATTCTTCCTTTAATGGGGGGGCGAGGTGTCTAGAATAGTGTGGCGTGTGAAGTGGGGCCCCTTCCTTTCATGACGACCACCGTGTCGCGTTTCCCTCTTGCCACCTGTATGCCACTTAACCATGCAATGGGGCATTTCTCATTGGTTGTTCTCTACCCCTATTGAGGTTTGTTCCTATTGGCCATTTGCTGACCCCGTAGGGATTCTTCCCCATTGGTAGCTCGCTAGCCTTGCCGGGGTTAGGCGGTTGCAGAGTCAAATGTTTGGACAATACTGTAGCACCGAAGCACGAAATACAAAAGACGCTGCATTCAAATTGAACCGTGAATATAACCCACGATCACGTGGGAATGGAGAAGGAGAGAGAAAGGTTATAAGCTTTATGGGAAAGGAACATATTACTTTATCATATTAATGGAAAGTAAATATTACAACCTGATCCTTGATGTCGTAAACTTCCTTTCAATGGCCCTTGGCTTCGACACACACACTTCCTCACTTGCATGAAGAAGATCAACCCCTTTGGATAAACTTGCTTGAGTCTCCAAGCTACTGTAGCTTCAATCCTTCACACAATTCTTTAACTAATTCTCCAATGAATATTGCTTAACCTTGCTTAACCTTTTCCATGAGAATTCCCTCAATATATAGGAGAGAATGAATTAGTTACTTGGATAAGAATGATCCCAAAATATCAGGGAATCCAGTACTAGGATAACCATTCGAATGCCATCTCATCCTTCTAGAAGATTCCCTTCTAGAAGCATCGAGAATTCATCTTTTTCCTTGCTTTAGAAAGATTTCACACCCTATCATTTCAACACAGTGTGAACTTCTTGCACCCTAGCTTAAGGCAGCCTACGAGAATCATGCATTCTTGCAGGCAAATATACTAGCAGCCTACGAACATTCATCAAAAATGAGTTTTCTGAAAGAGATGAAAATAAATTTTTCTCAGGAGAAAGTTTGTATGAAGAGTCTGAGTACACCATCATTAATACATCATCACGATGACCAAAATCATTGGTAATAGAATTCCCCCCAAAGTATGAGGTTGGAAACTAGTGACAGTCGATAGACTTTGTAAGCTGCATGTGTGTGTCGGGAACCAAGGGCACACCTAATTGGAAACCTGCGAACAACCAAGCATCTGTAGAATATCATATATATAAATTCTAAGGTAGGCATTCCCATACTCAGATCACAGACTGATGACATTATAGACATGGGTCATGGCCACCAATCATACACTGTGGATCCATGTCGTCAAAATATAGCATAGGCACCGGAGTACACAGTGGATCTATGTGAGAAATTTCAAATCAAGACGACATAGCCACGAGACATACATAGTGGATATATGTATCGCAAATTATACATACTCCATCACAACCTGGATCACAAAGATGATATCCAGGGTCTTCAATCTCATCGCCCAAAGTACAAATCTAACCATGTGATTACATGTGTTGAAGTCGAACATGGTAGAAACCACTTGATTCCCGGTCATCAATGAAACCATTAACAAGTGCGAGGGAAATCACCATTGATGGCAATGACTCCCAAGGTACCATAGTACAATCCATCGAGTGTGAATAAATGAGTTGAAGTCAAACATTCGATGGAATCTTTCGATCAGGGGTCAATGATGTAAACCCACTGTCGAAAGAGAGGAAACCTGCCATTGAGGCATACAAGATCCAAGGTACCAAATAATTTTTAAGTCTTGAGTCCGGATAATGAGCTGAAGTCAACAGAACAAGACTTGTCACAGGAGGGCCTTGATGTATCCCCCATCAATGACATGAAATGAGTAACAAATTTTGAAGGTGAAACAGAGTATGATGTGAATTGGACTGGACACAGGGAAGGCGGACACAGAGAGAATGGATAACTACATATGGTTGACTCAATATAGGTTTCAGATGGACTTCTCTTGAACATATGAATGACACGACCAATGATTTGGTAGCATTAACTCAAAGACGACACAGGGAATGACCTTGTAATCAATCGAATGAGAGACAAATGGATTTCCCAAACCGGCTTCAAATGATGAATAGGGCGTGTCATGTTCAAGAGCGACACTTACTGCCAATTAATACAAAGATGAAAACATATCCCTTTCCCAAATTTTCCCCCACCATTTCTGGTGAGTACCTCTTTATTTTTATGCAAGCTTGAGGAGGATAACATATGCTTGTTGATGTAAGCTCATCCTTCGTATGAGTCCCTCGGAGTATGTTTAACGAACCCTAAGAAGGAGTGGTTCAGTCCCATCACGGGTCTGTCAATGTTTGTTTAACGAGTCCAGAGATAGAAAACTCGAAGGTTTTTCAAGATTATAGAGTTTTGGAAAAACACCTAAAAGAGAACTCTCTCAGTTCCTTTCTCGTAAAATAGTCTAGATGAGACCGAAAAAGAGATAAATTATCGCTCACCAGATGCTTACTTCAAATACTTTATCGAGCGTGAAAATAGCAAGGTTGTTCGATGATCTTTTCATGTTTAGAGAGTCTGAAAAGAGCTTAAAGAGGACTCCAGGGGGGTTCCTTTTTCGTATAACCTTGTTGAGCCTGAAAAAGTGATAAAAGTATGCTCAATCATGTTCTCATGTATTTACGAGCACAATAATGGACAAAGACCATGCTCAAGGTTTTTAAATAAAAACCATAAAAAAGAATAAAAAACACGCGATACAAAGAAAAACATGTCCGTATCCTTGTATTCGATCATCAAAGTCATCACGCCTGCAAGAGTTACACTCAACATGACATTAGGGATTAGGGTTTGATTGATAAATAATCATAAAAAACCAAAATGATATAGTAAAAGTAAATAAAAGGAGTAAAATACTTTTTTACCACATCATTTCTACATTTCCACTATTGAGCTCAAAAAACCCCTCTTTTACCCTCCAAGTTCAGCGTCAGATTGTGGGAGCTACGAGAGACCATTTAGCGAGCCGTCTTCGGAAGTTAGGTAAGCTCTTCATCCTTAACATTTTCATGGTTTAATTTTGTAATTTCATTGGTTAAATTTGCAATTTTAAGTTGATTTTCTAAGCCCTACATGTGCACTTCCATTCTCGGAGGCAGGCCATATGGGGACTGGGAGAATGAGGCATTCTCACAGGTGATCCTAAGGCCACCTGTGAGGTTCTCGCACTGTGCACACAGGGCACCTGCAAGAACCACAAAGCCCAATTTTTTTTTAAATTTTTACCCAATGAAAAAGATCCAAAGCATGAAAAAAGTTATTAATCCTCTTATTGTGTTCCTTGTGTAGATAATTGGCCATCAACATGGTGCTAGAGTGGCGTGAAAGGGAACATGAAGAGGATAATGCAATGGCCTAAAATCATCCACCTACCATAGTTTCTTTGAGAGACTGTGGGCTCTTGAAGTACTTTTGCATCGCAGGCATGAGGGCCCAAGTCAGACTATTAGAGTATCTGGTTTGCATGTGGGACCCTGATCAATAGGTGTTTCAGGTGGGGGTCCACACACTGTCCTTAGACATTGAGGAAATTTACTTTTTGATTGGATTTTCCCAACGGGGGTAATATGTGAGCCTGACCGGTAGTATAGGTGGTGGGCTAAAGATGAGTGAGTACTACAATTTATACTACGTTCCTGAGGCTGAGAGACAGAAAGGAAAAGTGGCTATCTGGGGGGTACAAGACTTGACCCTCCATACTATCCTTTTCACTATAGCTTGGATGGCTGGGAGTTCTACTCCTCACATGGCGTTACAGAGCTACTTCCAATATGCTATTGAGTGTACTGATCCTCGAGTGTTCAACTGGGCAGATGTTGTGCTGCGCAGTATAAAAAAGCAATTGACCAAGTGTAGACGCGGCAACCTGAAGCAATTCGAGTATGGATCTTTACTGGTATCCTTCTTCCTTGAGTGGGTCCCATTACTGAGGTTACAAGTGGAGTGGAATTTACCGGGTCCCAGGGATCCAAGGATGCTGAGATGGTGTCGGCTGATGGCTTGGCACGTAGCAGGACCGATCATCAAGTATGATGATACTTTCTTTGACTGGCTTCAACCAAAGATGTTGATGGTTGATGACTATGCTTATGCTGGGCTAGATTTCCGAGGAGATCTGGATTTGGTTTTACTAGAGGATTCTCAGTGGGGGAACCTTGGTAAGAAGCACACACATTTTCTCTTTTTAAATGTTTTTGTGAATTTTTGTCATATTCAAATGTTTTTGTTTTATACGTTTATCCAAAGACTAATACAAAAATGTTTGTTGATAAAACAGATGTTGGACCTTACAGACCTCTTGGCACTTCTCCCATCCAGCAGCAAGGAGAGGTAGAGGCAGCACCACAGCATGCTGAGGATTATCAAGTGGTGGAACAAAATCTAGAGGGCCTGACTGCAGACATTCTAGACATGACTCTGGAAGAGGTTCCACGACACGATCAACATCATACTGTAGGGGTATCAACATCTATGAGTCGAATGCTTTGTAGGGTTTCTAGGGCATTCATGTGTTACCGTGAACGTTATCCATGATGTCACTTTGTAGAAGATATAAGCTTCAATTTTTGACATTTTGGTCTTCGGACAAATCTTTTTGTAAAAAACTCTTTTGATCATTATATATATATAGACGGCTTCTACTGGTTTACTTTATATTGTGTGAATTTTGATGTGTTTGATTTACAAATGATTCAAATGTCTATCCAATACATAATTAGCCAATGCATTTGTTAATGTATTTAGACATCTAGGAATTTGTTGATATTCAATGTGATCAAAATAACATTCCAAGAGGCGAATTCGCAAATACACCCGTAATAAAGTAGGACTTCGAATAGAGTAGATATTATTTAACTGTAGTACTATAAGCTATGATTCAAGTCGCACAACCAAATGGAGAATTCCGAGCGAGATAGCATCAACCAATAATTCAATAATGGAACTATACTCTGCAATGTTGTTTGTCGCATGGCCGAAGCACACACCTTGTAAAGATAAAAGTTCATTTTTTGGGGTATAGATTGCCCACGCAGCGGAAGCAAGGTTCCGAGTACTACGGCTAGCACCATCAGCGAAGCCAATATAGGGTAGCAAAGACTCCGACATCTGGAAATCAAAAACAATGTCACATAAGGGCAGAGACCAGATAACGACAAAAGAATGTTATAGTAACGCACACAAAGTATGATACATTAAAATACAAGTACTTGTGCACAGATGATTTATGCATAGTACTTATTCAAGTACAACCCATTCCTGGGTTCACTCAAAGGGATGCCATCGTAATCTACCAACTCATATGCTCCTTTTTCCAAAACTTGGTGAATGATATAAGGACGTCACCACATGGGTTCGAATTTCCCATCTCCTAACAAATCTCGAACTTGTTCATAGAGAAGAACAAGATCACCTTCAGAAAAAATGCGAGTCTTGACATGCTTGTCGTATTGGGCCTTGACACGCTTTTTCTGGGCTTCTATTACTAGGGTGGAATCACGTCAAGTTTTGTCTAATCGCATTAGATACAATAGACGTTCTTCTTCAGCAAAAGTGTTGGGTAGGAGTTCAACAGCTAGCTTCAGAGAGGGTATCTCTCATTCTATAGGAAGAATGGCTTCCACACCATAGACTAACCAAAAATGCCTAAACCTAGTGGCGGACTTGACAGATGTCCGGTACACCCACAATGCCGAAAACAACATTGTGTGCCAACTCGTTTTATGAATTCCTATCATCCGTCGAAGCATAGTTATGAGAACTTTGTTGATCGCTTCGACCTGGCCATTAGCTTGTGGATAATAGGGCATTGAGTTATCACGATGAAGACCCAACTTTTCTGTAAGTTCAGACATCATAAAATTCCTAAAGTGGCTACCATGATCAGTGATGATAGCCTGGGGAACACCAAAACAAGGTATGAAATCATTAAAAAGAAACAAGGCTGCAGTCTATCCAGTATTGTTGAATGCCGGCATCACCTCAGCCCATTTTGTAAAGTAATCAATGACTATAATGATGTAACAATGCCCCCCGACCGAGTGAGGGTGACATGTCATGAAATCAATGCCCCATTTCACAAAAGGACCAACTGATACCACAGGATGAAGAGGAGCAGGATGTGACCGAATTTTCTGATTGTAGGTCTGGCAGGCATGGCGTTTCTGAATGACAGTAATGCAGTCGTTAAACAAAGAAGGCCAAAAATACCCTGCGCGTAAGATCTTCTGGGCAGTAGCATACCCAGACATATGACCACCACATGCTCCAGAATGGCAGTCATTCAAAGATTTCTCGGCTTCATCAAAAGTTAGACAACGACGAAAAATAGAGTCAATCCCCCAACGGTAAAGAGTATCCCTAAGGATAATGTATTGACGAGCTTGATAGCGTATGCAACGTCATTTAGTACTAGACAAAGCAGGCCAGAAAGCCTGGGTTTGGAGATATATAATGATATCCCCATACCAAATATCGTCAATGCTAATAAGGAAAAGAGATTCACCGGGTAATGAATCTATTGCTACATTTTCCATCGCAGAGTGAGGAAAATCACATATCAACTCAGCAAAGACTAAGGACTTCTTAGAATTGGCGCGATCGAATTCCAAGTCAAACTCCTGGAGTATCACAATCCATTTGGAGTATTTCCCCCCTAGTAATTGACGTGTCAAAATATGTTGCATAGGGTTGCAATGAGAAATCACCGTAGTTTTCCGTGAGAGGATATTGTGCTGGAAGCGTTGGACGGCTTGAACGGAAGCCAAGGCCAGTTTTTCGACATGTTGATACTTGATTTAAGTTGAGGTGAGATTTTGACTCAAGTAATAAATAACATGTTCGTCGTGTGCATCATCCTCTTGGATGAGAACCATGACAATAGTATACTCTGAGGCAACAAGATAAAGGAAATAATCGTGACTGTAATCTGGAGGAAAGAGAAGTGGAGCTTGCGTTAGGGACAACTTCAAAGCTTCAAAATCATTGTTGGCAATGGTATCCCAGACGAAATGTAAATCTTTCTTTATTAGCCATGTAAAACCATGAGTTATCTCGACGTAATTAGGGATAAAATGACGAAGAAAGTTTGCTTTCCCCTGCAAACTTTGCAACTGGTACAGTGTAGAAGGAGGAGGGAGATTAAGGATCGCCTCAACCTTAATAGGATCCACCCGGATCCCTTGACGCGAAACGATGAAACCTAGAAGACGTTCGGATTCTACACAAAAAACGCACTTATGAGGATTTAAACGTATATGATAGAACCAACAATGAACGAAAATGGCACAGAGGTGAGTAGGGTGATCAACTCTGCGCATAGAATGAGCGGGTAAATCCTCCAAATAGGGTTGAATGATATGCTTGATATCATGAAAAGCATAAGACATAGCACGTTGAAAAGTTGCGCCTGCATTATTAAGACTGAAAGGGAGTTTCCGATAGGCAAAAGTACCCCAAGGACAAATAAAGGCAGTCTTATGTTGATCCTTGGGAGTAATGTTAATTTGATTATAGCTGAAGAAACCATCCATGAGAGAGAAGATTTCACTTCTAGTGCAGTCATCAACAATCTGATCGACGAAAGGGGTAGAAAAGTTGTCCTTTGGAGAAGCTTTATTAATATCCCTATAATCAACACAAACACGAATATTGCCTCCTTTTTTGTCAATTGGGATAGGATTGGAAACCCAGTCTGTAAGAGCCACCAAATAAATAAATCCGGCTTTCAGAAGTTTCTTGACTTCGAGTTTTATAGCAACCGCTTTACATGGGTGAACTGGACGAAGGCGTTTCCGAACGGGTTTAGCGTCGGGGTATGTCTTTATCTCATGTACAACAATGGCAGGGTCGATACCTGACATCTCTTCGTAACTCCAGGTAAAAATGTCACGAAACTCTTTGAACAGGGATGTATAGGTGAAGATTTCGTCGGAAGAACATGAAGCTCCAATATGGACATTTTCGACGAGTCTAGGTTTAACAGATATATCAATGGGAATCATGGGTGAGATATTGCTCAAGTTCCCTTCAGCAAACACATCATGTGTAGTATCAGGAACCGTCGAGATGACAACAATGGTCGATGAAGTCGAAATCCATTGATAGTTCTCAAGAGTGTGTTGTTCCAGAAAGAGTATGGAACGATGATGCCCATCATCCCAAGGGGTGGCTTCCATGACGGACATGATCATCTCGTCAATGGGAAAAATAAAAAGAAAAGGATCAGGAGACAACTCATCAAGAGAGGGGGTAGAAGGTGTTGCCGATTGAATTGCCTGATAGGCGGATTCAACTGGACTTAAAGGCATGGCGTCTCCAAAATGAAGATGATCTCCAGGGTCAGGGACTATCCAAGGGTCAAAAGATGTAGGAAGTTCATGAGGCATGGTGGAGATCATGTTGATAGAAGAAACTAATGGGCATGGAACATCGGGCGGTGGAATGGGGAAAGTACCAACTAACGAGGAGTCATCTTAAAGACGCACACCGACATTCCCATAACCTAGCGGGGTTTTAGCAATAAATGGTACGTTTCCAGTACGAGTATCAGAATTGAAGAAATCAAGTTAGTCAATAGTAACAACCTTTCCTTGATGAGGAAAATGTACTACATGAAAAAGTGTTGACACAACGGCACGCATGGAATCGATCCAGCTGCGGCCAAGTAGAATATTATAATCAAGGGGAGCGTCAAAGAATTCCACTTCGACTTGGACCATTTTACCTTCTAACGTGATGGGAAACAAAGGAAGAACATCGTAAGGATTAAAACTAGAGCCATTGAAGGCTTTTAGAGTGTTCTGGGATTCATTCAAAGGAGGAGAGCCAATGGATTTCCAACAAGAAAGAGACATAACACAAGTCGAGGCACCCTCATCGATAACAGTTCAACAAATGTTCTTGTCAGAGACAACAACTTGTATCTGGAACGCGAGTTGAGGGGGTAATCTTGGAATGTGATCATCCAAGTCAAAGACTATCAAATTCGTATCTTTCGGGTCAATTCCACCTATAGCTTTCAACAGTGCCTTCTGTTGTGCAGGACAAGACTGAAGGACTTCAAGGGCTGACATCGCTGAAGTTTCTTGGGCCAAATCTTCAACAATGCTGTAGTTTTGGGCCGCGCGAGCATGAGGATTGAAAACCGATTTTCGAACGACACCCTTAGGGGGTCCCAGAACTGTGTCGAGACTTGGTTGTTCGAGATGAAGAGGACCGTTGGTAGGTGGAGTCACTGGAGGAGGTTGTACCAAAGGAGGAGGTAAATCGTCAACCTTCTCCTTAGATGGAGAATAATCTTTGGCTTGATTCATAAGTGCAACATTGTTCTGCTTAGAATCACCAGTACACATCAAAACATATGATGTATTAGAAGTAGATGGTTGGTCATGAATGACCAACTGGGCCTGTTGTTGAGACGGGAAGGGTTGGGACAAGACAGTCGATGTAGGTGGTTTCAGAGATCCCTGAAGGAACTTAGTGACCTCGGCACGTCATGGACAATCCTTCGTGTAATGATCATCACCACAGATAAGGCAAGGATAGGGGTTTGCGCTTATCCCGATCATCAACAGGAGTATTTTTAGGTTGCTCTGCTTGATTATTATTTTTTCCCTCCTTATTCTTCCCTCTCCCCTTTTTCGATTTGTTTTTACTGGCCGAGGTAGATTGGACAACATTTACCTTAGAATTCTTGCTGGTAGGAGTGGCAGGAGAAGGAGAATTATGAACATTAGAAGAAGTAGACTTAGAGTTTGTGATTGAAATAGAATGTGATTGGGTTTGGGCAGTACCAATCACACCGTCAGCTGCATGCAAGACAACTGGAGTAGTTGAAGTGCTGGAAGCATTAGGACAAGGTAATTCAGGTAGTAAATCGTAAAGTGTTCCTGTCTGTGAATAAACGAGATCAAGATATTGATCACGACTTATAGCCTACTCTTATGTGAAAATGCCACCCATGGAAATGTCCTTACCGATTTCATTCACAAAGGATTTTGTAAACTATTCTGCCAGTAATTGATCAGGGAGCTCAAGTTTAATGAGACGTTGTCTTCTTCGCCACTCATGAATGTGATCAAAGATATGAGTGCCTTTAGTCTGTTTGAAAGAAGTCAAAATCTTAGTCCTGGTATCATAACGGATCGGTAACTGGTAATGTGTAAGGAAGCCCATAGCTAGGGTGTTGAAATCAAAGAAGAAGCCTCGTGGCAATTCGATATACCACTTCGCAACAGAATTGGTAAGGGTTCGTTGAAAAAGATGTAAATGAATAGAGTCATCCATCAATGAGTTGGATGAACACCATAGGTGAAAATTCATAACGTGATTGTTTGGGTCCTCTCCCACTGTGCCGTCGAATTTAGGAATATCCGATGGAAGATTGGCTGGAATAACAGGCCATTGGGGAGAGTGACGAATAGGATCATTTAAAATCCTAGACAAATCTGGAAAATCCAAAGTAGCAAGAAAAGGTAACTGTCGATTCACCTACGGGTACTGGTGATTTTGGGGTGGAAGCCCTGTCGGCAAACCAATAGGACCGTAATCAGTCTGCGCATAATGGGAAGACCCAGGAAGATTCGGTGGTGGTTGGAGAGGATAGTAGCTCCAAGGATTGTAACCCTAAGCGGGGACATGAGTTTGAGCATTCATACCCCAAATAATATTGGGTATACCTGGATATGGTTGGCCTATAGTAGGGATAGGCAACTTCTACCCCCTAGTCATTTGAGGAAGATTTTGTATCATTTGATTCCAATACTGGGCCAAAGAGGGAGGTATATTTTTCCAAAAAGGTGGGGTTGGCCCCCCTATCGTAAGCGAAGTTCCAACCGGAAGTTGTGTCCCAATCAAAGGTTGTGTAGTAAACGTACCACCTGGTCCACCAACGGGAACATGCAAATTTGGTGTAATGGATGAGATCGTGCCACTAGGATTAAGATTGCCAGAAGGAAATTGAGGGAGTGTCAGAATAAAACCAGGAATAGGGTGCCCAGGAAAAGAAGGACCACCTAGAGAACTAGATGGGGTTTGCGCAGGTGTTGGAATAGAAGCATTCAACGCACGGTATCCAGGTGGTAGTGTCAGAGTGACAATGGGCATTCACTGTGTGTTAATAGGAGCAAGACCAACTGCAGTGAACCCAGTTGGGACACTCGTAGTATTCGTGAGATGGGCCATTTCAGCAGGGATAGTAAAGTGATAAGTGGTATTCAACGGTACATTCTTTGTCTTAGAAAACACCAGAGGGTTGATTTCGGAGAGTACAGGCAAACCAGGACCAAAAAGGTCCCTTCGAAAAACACCTGTGGACCAAAAAGGATCTTGGCCTTCTATGTTGGGAAAAGGCCCAACAGGTGATCCTGAAGAGGTAACAATGTTATAACCCTAAATTGCACCACACATGCTTACCTGGCATCAGGCCAACTCATATCCCTTCATTGCCAAAACTATGTTGAATAAACTCTTGAAAATCCTCTTGAGTCAAGAAAAATGCGCCCTAACCCACTACTGCACACGTGTGAACGCTGGCATGCCTACTACAGCCTGTGTTTACCTAACAAAACACAAAAATAGGAAAGTTGCCAACGGGACAAAAAGCTATGGGTCAGTTAACTAAGACTCCTAGCCATGCATGGCCGAGAGTTCATCCAAAACCCTAGCTCCTTCTAGCCTATAAAAGAAGGGGTAGGGGTACCATTTGGAGGAGGAAAATTATAGCGAAGAAACTCTGCCCATTT
>JZKD02S1722475.1:367869-385074 GCA_000966675.3 Picea glauca
AAAATAATAAAAGAATACTTTTCCCGTCCCAATGCATGAGTTATCTATGATTTGTGTAATTTATGCTTAATTTCTAACCCTCAAGTAGAAAAGTAGCATGCATGCGTAGTGTTTTTTCTTGATTGTAGGTTAACTTTGAAAGGAGTAGTGCAAGTAAGTGGGCAAAGAGCAACGGAGGATCTACACCAAACATCAATAAAAAGGTTAGTAATTTCTTTCCATGCATGTATTGTGAAAGAGGGGTTAAGTTTTGGGTGGTAGGATAAAAAGTCATTTCTTTACGGTCAAAATCTGCATGCAAATCTGACCCTAGTTTGCTAGTCCGTAGGGTATTTTTCCCAAAAACAGAGTCGGCGACCATACTGGGGATGATACCTATCAATATCTCCAAAACCCCTGGCATCATAGACAATGTTTTTGTCAAAGCATGCAACTCCTCTGAGAAGATTTATGCTTTTCAATCTTGTCTGGATTAACTGAGAAAAGTAATCGTTATGGAGTCTTCTTTAAGCCCTTTTCAGACTCCTTAAAGATGAAAAGATTGCCGAGTGACCCTGTTTCTTCACACTCATTAAATTGGTCCAGAAGAATGTTCCTTAAATGGGTCTCCTTTTAAGCCCTTTTCAGACCCTCTAAAAATGAAAAGATTTCCGAGCGATCTTGTGACTTTTCACGCTCGTTAAACTAAAATTTGAAGTCATGTCTATCCGGCGGTAGTTTACCCCTTTTTCGGTCCGGACGGTCAAATGTAAGAACAAAGGAATACTCTTTTGAATTCCCATTCTTTAGAAGAGTATCCTCAGGTATAATTTTATTCCTTTTTTGGGCTAGAGGGACTAAATTTACAAAAAAGAAACCCCCACGGAGTCCATAGTTAAGGTCTTTTCAGACTCCCTAAAATTGAAAAGATCGCTGAGTGACCTTATTATTTCACACTCGTTAAAATGGTCTAGAAGAACATTCCTGACAGAGTCCATAATTAAACTTTTTTCAGACTCCTTAAAAATGAAAAAATGGCCGAGTGATCTTGTCCTTTTCACACTCGTTAAAATTGTTTTGAATTGACGTCTAATCGGTGCTAGTTTATCCCTTTTTTGAACCGACTAGACTATTGTTGAAAAAGATACCCCACTGGAGTCTCCTTTGATGCTTTTTCAGACTCTAAATATGAAAAACCATCGAGCTTCCCTTCTCTGGGCTCGTTAAACTTACATCGAAGGACATTACCAATGTGTGTTCTATCAACCGCATTTGTACACCTTACCCATCAGCCTTGTAACTATTTTCTTCTGCGTCTTAACACCTTTGGCCGCTGGACTATTATTCCCAAGTATTATTTCACCAGAACATCAGTCTTGTCCTTGTGCCTTGAGCTTGTATGTTTGCAGTACTCGTTCCTCCATTGTAATGTAATATTCCTTTATTCTTTTTTAAAAACTATCAAACAGAACAAAAAAATCAAATATACCCCAAAAAGAGGATGGGAAAAGTATTTTCTTTATTGGCATCATAATGATTCACCCTTGGATAAATCACATCTATCCATTTGATCATCAGACTATGGGATGTAGTACGACCTTAGGAATATTTTCCTCGCTATATAGAGTTGTGTCCTCCACCATTTGGTTACTCTTCCAAACATATGGAGAGTTTGCATTGCCTCCTTCTTCGTAGACTTATGATTAACAGATATGCTACCTGAGTCTTATCACTTGTCGTGATATTATCCAAGGGAAGTTTTTCACTGAGCTTGAGTCGGCCCCTCTGCAATATGTCTCTTTTCCACATGCCTAGCCATCCTGAACGTCCAATCAAGTCCTTGTTTGAAATCATTGAATCCTTCAGTCCGATCATCAAGATTATCAAGTCCATAACTGACGAGCCATAGAAGACCTTTGGGTAGTGCAGTCATACACTCATATTACACTCCTACCCGAGTTTTAGAAGATTTTGAAGTTGTTGCTCGAGCTCTGAAGTACAGCCATCAGGCCGAATCAGCTTATGGGAGATGGATACTCTATATGTATATCTTTCTGATTTCGAGATGTAGTTCCGCTGTGTATTATTCGTGGCTACTCTTTATAGTTATTTGACATGGATCTACAGTGTATTTGATTGGTAGCCATGGTTCTTTTTTAATTCGACCATGGGTATGCCCGCCTCGGTGAGACATTTGTTATTTTGCAGATGGCACCTCCTAGTTCTTGATCCTTGGGCTCACTCGTTTAGCACGTCAGTACAGATCGGTAAAAGATTGGTAATGTATTTCGGCCATCATATGCTCTTCTGACCTCACACATTAGGGGGCATCTATTATAACCCTAAATTTCACCACACATGCTTACCTGGCATCAGGCCAACTCATATCCCTTCATTGCCAAAACTATGCTGAACAAACTCTTGAAAATCCTCTTGAGTCAAGGAAAACACACCCTAACCCACTACTGCATACGTGTGAATTCTGGCAGGCCTACTACAACCCACATTTACCTAACAAAACACAAAAATAGTAAATTTTCCGATGGGAAAAAAAGCTATGGGTCAGTTAACTGAGACTCCCGGCCATTCTCCTTCTAACCTATAAAAGAAGGGGTAGGGGTACCATTTGGAGGAGGAAAATTATAGCGAAGAAAGTCTTCCCATTTTTCGAATCCATTTGTCCCAACCTTTTAGCCTTTTCTCAAGCCTAAGGAGAATTAACGCAAAGCAGTTGGAGGACAAAAGAAGAGGAGGAGCCCAGGATCAGGATCAAGGAGCGGTGGCCGGTCTCGACTTTGATTGTAAGTTGATTCATTTTGAAAATAATAAAAAAATACTTTTCCCATCCCAATGCATGAGTTATCTATGATTTGTGTAATTTATGCTTAATTTCTAACCCTCAAGTAGAAAAGTAGCATGCATGCGTAGTGTTTTGTCTTGATTGCAGGTTAACTTTGGAAGGAGTAGCGCAAGTAAGCGGGAAAAGCGCAATGGAGGATCTACACCAAACATCAGTAAAAAGGTTAGTAGTTTCTTTCCATGCATGTATTGTGAAAGAGGGATTTAAGTTTTGGGTGGTAGGATAAAAAGTCATTTCTTTACGGTCAAAATCTGCATGCAAATCTGATCCTAGTTTGCTAGTTTGTAGGGTATTTTTCCCAACAACTAACAACTAATTCTCCGAAAAAATTCAGTCATCTAAAAGGACATTGAGAATCACTAGGAATTCGAAAGTCCTCTCGAGTATTTGTAATTTGAAAACGTTCTAAAGACTCAGTTCGTTCCACTTGAGGTGTGGTAACGATTGGGACTTCACTCTGTGAAGGAGAGCCTCCCGGTGTGCTTGTGGGCAAGGGTTGTGAACCTTCCAGATGCTCTAGAGATAAACCCTGCATTCTACATGAACGACGTGGAGGAGATATTGTAAACGAGTGACAAACTTCACGAAGAAAATCCTATGGTCAACTTCGAGAAACAAACAACACGCGCTAGTAAACAAAATCTAGGAAGCAACACCAAGCAAACAAGACCTTCGAATTTCGAAGCCACTAGTTGGTGATGAAATCCAACATTGAAACAACGAGACAAGAAGGGGAGGAGCTAGAGTGGAAAATTTACGCTGATGACCTGCTTAACGGACTTAAACCCTGGTGCAAGCTCCCACACATAATCGTGGGTATACCCTCCAAGGATCTCGAGTAAGTTTGGTCAACATCAATTCCAGGTACTGTGAAGACTTTCCCCTCCATATTCACCTTGGGTAAGAACCTAGAGAGATAGGCCACTAAGGTCACCACCAACAACGATAAAGCCTGGGGGAACAATTGACAGTCTGATCCACATACAAGGGCAGGGTATCGAGCCCACAATCAACTCAAAAGGCTTCCACTCATCATTGTGGGTATACCTCTAAGTGATCCCCGTAATACGTGTAATATCTACACTGATATCAACAAAGAAAGGTGAGTAACTCTTCCAATATCAATGCGACCTAGTGTTTGACCCTTGTGTGAGAAGGGCTTCCTAGGACAAGATGTTGCAAATGGAATTTAACACTCCTTAACACAAGATGCTATTGTGTGTTTTGAGCTTTGGAGAGTGTATCTCTCTTCCTATTCCAAAGCGCTAGCCAAGCTAAATGTTGGTGTAATAGAGCCCTAAAAAAGAGTTACTAGATAAATTTTATGATTACGTAGTGTTATTAAGAGCTGTTGTTTACTCAAAGGTAATGGAAATGAAACTTATGTTGTATGACTCTGACCCAACAAAGCAAGGATGAGAATGAAATAAATCACTTTTCGTTCAATGAATCCTATGTATGGGAGAGAGAGAAAGTTTTCTAGATCAACCTTGAACTACAATGCAAAATTTCCTTGAAATGCAAAAGCAAACAATCACTTATCAAATGACAATTCTCTATGTTCCTTTTTCAATACTTCAACAATCTCAAAATTTTGATTTTCAATGTTTTTGAAAACGAAAAGAATTTTTTGAAAGAAAAACATTTTTGTTTACTTTTCAAAAAGGACCCACACTATGACAGCATAAGTACAAAAAATAAAAAACCAAATGAACAAGCAATGACAAACCCAATCAACTCTTTCAATGAAAAGAAAAATAAAGAGAAAACCAATGTAATCTTCTCAAATGCAAAAGAAAAATGACTTTTCAAACCAATAAGCAAATGAGAAAAACCAAGCACTCAACTTTCAACCAATCACTGGTTCTTAACTAATCCAACACACTCAGATTCTAAAATCAGAGAGAATGGTTTTTCCAAGAAAAGCTAAGAAAAAAAAGTCAAGACAAGGATGACAAGAATAACCTTAAAATCCAAAAATAGTTCATACACACAAGCAAAGACAAGCAAGAAATCAATCAAATGATCCAAAAGGCTTGTATGAGGAAATCAAACTGATTTGGGCAGTTAAAAATGCCAAAACTCAAATTCAAAAATTTGAACTAAAGAGTTCGCAGGTAGGCAATATAACACAGTGCGAGAATCCCTGATTCTCGCAGGTGACCCCTGAGCAGGGTGCGAGAACCTCGCACTGAAACCTAAAGGAAGAGTGCGAACTCTACCTATTCTCGCAGGATGCAATGAACTATAGTGCAAGAATGCCTGAACAAAGTCAAAATTTTGAAAAATGAAGCAAAATTTAAAAAGACCTGTGGACCCAGAGGGTCTATCAGGATATCCTAAAGACTCAAAAATTGACAGGACATGAGAAAAGTAAAACCAGAGAAAATGGCCACAAAAAAACACCAAAATCCACAAAGAAAATGGGATGATCCCCAGTGGAGTCACCAATTTTTTTATTGGATAAATCCATAGGTGTGGACACTAACCGATCTCCCTAGATCCACTTAGATCTAGAACAAAGCAAGACAGAACATGACTCTTTCCCTAGATTCTAACCATTGAATTAAATAGGAGGCAAGAACAAATGACATACCTTATTATCACTTCCTATGGTCTTTGTTTCTATCGCTTCACTCCAGTGCTCTCATGCAGTCAAGACCAAGACAACACAAACCAACCAAAGTGAAGAAAGCACAATCTATTCAATGGTCAATCTATGTATATGATCAAGGAATGATACAATAAAGTGGAAATAGCTTTATGGGAAAGGGACATATTACTGTATCATATTAATGGAAAGTAAATATTACAACATGAGCCTTGATGTCGCAAACTTCCTTTCGATGGCCCTTGGCTTCGACACACACACTTGCTCACTTGCATGAAGAAGATCAACCCCTTTGGATAAACTTGCTGGAGTCTCCAAGCTGTTGTAGCTTCAGTCCTTCACACAATTCTTTCATTAATTCTCCAATGAATCTTTCTTAACCTTGCTTAACCTTTTCCATGAGAATTCCCTCAATATATAGATGAGAATGAATTAGTTACTTGGATAAGAATGATCCCAAAATATCAGGGAATCCAGTACTAGGATAACCATTCGAATTCCATCTCATCCTTCTAGAAGATTCCCTTCTAGAAGAATGGAGAATTCATCTTTTTCCTTGCTTTAGAAAGAGTTCGCACCCTAGCATTTCAACACAATGCGAACTTATTGCACCCTAGCTTAAGGTAGCTTATGAGAATCATGCATTCTCGCAGGCAAATATACTAGCATCCTGCGAATAGTCATCAAAAATGAGTTTTCTGAAAGAAATGAAAATAACTTTTTCTCAGGAGAAAGTTCTTATGAAGAGCCTGAGTACACCATCATTAATACATCATTACGATGACCAAAATCATGGGTAACAGATAAATCCATTGTATAATAGGTAATATCATGAGGCTCCTATTACACCGGAGTTAATCATGAGGTCATGCAACACACATCCTTTATGGAGGATTACCTCTTTGGGGGGAATCTGACCGACCGGTTGTTAAGCCCACAAGGGCCCTTATAATAGATTTTGTCACCTCTAATATTTAGTAGGGAGTCTCAAGCCCCTCTTGGGAGAGGCATACCTTCTTTAGGGGGGGAGGACCCTTTCAGCCACTTTATCCTGTTTGTGTGCATATTGGCCATTTGATTATTTTTGGTGTGCTCTCTGATTACTAGTTGGACTTAGGATTTATTTTTGTATATTGAGTCTTAAGTCATCATGGAGTCAGACCAGCTTCCCCACCGGTCTCACCGCTTGTTACAGTTACCATCAGATTTCAAGTCTTTTCCTTCTAAAAGGTGTAGAGTTATTAGATGTGGTACACACACCTCCATTGTTCAGACTTGTGAGTCTAAAAGGATGAGTACTGAACTGAGTCATCAGAATAATGGGACACCTTCGACTCCCACACCTACTATAGTTAATGGCACCCCTTCGACTCCTGCAACCACAATGGTTGTAGTGTTGGAGGCACCTATCATCACTACTACCCATCCTATAGTGAATGCTCAATCTATTTCCATGAACCCATTTGGGTCTCTTGGTCACTCATCAAGCTATAATTTTCAGTCCATCCATATGGACTCTAGTCCTTTTTCCTATGGTATATCGAATTTTACTTCACTATTTTCAAACTTCATCCCAGTTGTTGGCCCTAATACTAGCATTGGACTTGGGGGAACATCTCCTCCTTATAATCCATTCTCATTTGGTGGCTCTCATATCCCTCAAATGACTCCTACTATGGGAGGCATTCTGTCTTTTAACCCTGGGTCTAATCCTCTTGCTTCTGGGTCGAGAAACCAACCTCAAAGACAAGCTTATTCTCAATTTCCATCCTATACCCTCACCTCCTCAATGTTGATTATGACCAACACATTTGGCATGACGAATCCACCTCTATCCTTCATATTCACACCCAGAGCAAGTCAGTTTCACACCTTGGGAAACCCCCAACCTGGAGCCACTCTAGCTAGGGAAAATTTTTATAACCCCCTTCAAAACATTCCTACTAGAATGGTGCCCAACAAACCTTTTATGAATCATCCTAGAGGAGGGTCTTACAATCTAGGACAGGGCCATGGTGCTTACCAGAACTCTGGATGGGCTGCAGTTCCCCAAACACAATCTTTCCAGGGAGCTTGGGGATAGATGTCGCAACCCCGACTCCCTTTTCTGGCCACACTTAATCTGCCAGACTTGTCTAAGTTGATGAACAACCCTGTGTGTCATGATCCTACATGGCCCCCTATCCCCACCAAGCTTCCTTCGAACATTTTGAAATTTGAATGTAAGAATGGCGAGGATCCTCGTGATCATGTCACCACCTTTCACCTATGGTGCTCTTCGAATTCCCTTAATGAAAATTCCATTTGGCTAAGATTATTTCAACGCACCCTCATTCAGGTTGGTACAAAATGGTATATCGAGCTACCTAGGGGGGCATATGGAACCTTTAGTCAGATGGTGATAGTCTTCCTTAACCAATTCCAATTGTCAGTTCATTACATTGTTTCCCTAGAACTTCTATCGACTTTATGCTAGGAAACAACCACTCATATCTCAGATCACATCCAGGAGTGGCGTAGATGAAAGAGGTTTATTAAGACCTCCATACCCCTGGAATTTCTTTTATAATGGTTCCTTAAGTCTTTGCATCCTCATATCTTGAAGGATGTTTCTACATTCGAGGTTACATCTGAGGAAGAAGCAATATTAAAATTCCAGTAGTTAGATCTTATATACACTCAATATAGGATGTTATACCACATTCTTCCGAATGCACCGAGGTCAACCTATGACCCTAGAGAAAAGATAGGACTTCATCCCGATTGCATTGTAGCCTTCACCAATGTAAAATACATAGACTTAGTGACAAGACATTTCAAAGAGTTGTCTTTAAACCAGTTTGCAAGACGACCATCTTCGTCTGGATCTTCCAATCCCACCCAATCGATGGATGTACATTTTGTGCAATCGTCAACCGACCCAAATGGTAACCAACAACCAAGCAGGAATAAGAAGAAAGGACATAATAATAATCGTAAGGGTGGGAAGAATAATAATAAACCCAAGGAAAATGGTAATAATGAGAAGACAGATAATAATGTTGTAGAGGGAAAGAGAGAAAGGCATAAGGTGAAATTTCCCTGTAATCTTTGTACAGATGATCATCTTACTCATTTATTCCCCAAACTTGTGGAAGCTGCGAGACTCTTATCTCTACCGCCCATTTTGCTGACGAATCCTTTCCCACATAACCAACACATGGCCTCGAGCTCCTCAAATGTTGGAAATGTGGCCAGTGGAATTCAAAACCCACCGTCACAAGACGACGACCATTTGTGTATCAATATGGTGAATTCTTAGGTTAATGTAGCCACCTAGTCTCATGATTACAGTTCCTCATAGACTGTACTTGGTCTAGGATATCCTCCTCCTCCTCCGAAGACACACTTGCAAATTGAAAAACCAGATCCATAGCCTCATATTCCAAAAGGAGTACTCAAGTGCTCTACCCACAATCCAAATGCTAGAGCTGCCCAAAATTACTCTATTTTTGAGGACCTAGGTCAAACCCCTTGTGCAATGTCAGCTCTAGAGGTACTCCAAATATGTCCTTCATAAAGGAATGCCTTTCTATCTGTGTTAGGAGCTCTAGCCCATATGGATCGAAAGTTATCAAGTTTGATGTCATGGATGTGAAGCCTCACTTTCCTTACCATGTGGCATTCCAAATCCATGTGGGGTACTCAAAGTATACCATCAAATGTGCAGTTTTTGATGAAGGCGCTACTACATGTGTTATGTCCCTGATCTATTGGAAATCACTCGGCTCTTCGACTCTTTCTCAATCACAGACCATGTTGACCACCTTTCATGTGCATTCCTTCCATCCTCGTGGTATTCTTCTAGCCTTTCCGTTCGAGTTCGGTGGGAAGATGGTAGAGGTGGATGTTGAGGTGGTTGATGCACCCCTCGATTCTAACTTGTTACTAGGATGCAATTGGACTTATGCTATGACTTTTATCGTATCATTTGTATTTCACACTCTTTATTTTCCTCACGATGGGAAGATCATGAAGGTCGACCAGTTATCCTTTGTGCTGGCCCCAATGCATCTGTTAGACTGTTGATCCTCGTGGTCGACAATTCTCAGCCGACAACTGAGAATATTGGCGTTAGAATGTATTTATCCATTATGGGTATCTTTGACTTCATGGCACCGATTCACCATGTTTATGCCATGTCTAGTAGGCCCATTTCTTCAGAGAGGTATGTTCCTTTCCGCACTTCCTATTTTAATGATGCTTGGACCCTACCTTCCTTGACTTCGTCTTGTGAAGGTCAGTCACATGCTAGAATTTCTATGCCACTATTGGCAGCAGAGATTGCGTATCAAGTTGTTCTTGACTCTTCCACTGATCCCCACCCTATTACCTTGCCGACCAATGAGGAGGATCTTGTTCTTAAGCCTGTGTGGGCCACTTCTTTGTCTTGTTTGCATGAATTCATCGATAAGACTTTTCCCTCAAATGAATCCATCATCGAAGCCATGAAAGGTTCTGAAAAACCTTGGGATGATATGCATCATCACTCTTTTTTCTCCCAGAGCTTGCTAGAATTGAACAAGATGACTTTCAATCTACTTTGAGTGAGATAGTTAGTCACGTTGTAGTTCCACTTGATACACACAACAATTATTCCGAACAAAATATGGAGAGTATCTCTCCTACTGTCATGATCAATATCTCTCATACCCCTGGTAAGATTGAAACGTACATATCAATGTAGATTGTTCGCAAGAAGAAATCCTGATTTACACCAAACTCTTCAAGGAATTTCGAGATGTATTTGCTTGGTCATATGAAGAGATGATAGGAATCGACCCTCGTATTTTCAAACATGAGATTAGAACTTATCCAGATTCTAAGACTATTCAACAATGTCTTAGAGGTGCCAATCCCTGGAAGGCCCCTGCTATTAAGGAAGAGGTAGAGAAAATACTTAATGTTGCCTTCATTTACCCGATTCCTTTGATTGAATGGCTATCCAGTACCATTCCTATGAATAAGAAGAAAGGAACCATCTGTGTATGCATGAATGCTCGTGACCTGAACAAGGAATGTCCTAAAGAGAACTTCCTGATACCTTTCATCGATTAGATTCTCGATGAGTGTGCGGGAAGCAAAGTGTTTTCTTTCATGGATGGATTTTCAGGTTACAACCAAATTCAAATTAAACCCGAGTATCAACACAAGACAACATTTATTTGTCCTTGGGGTACTTTATCATACCGGAATATGCCTTTTAGCCTTAAAAATACCATAGCAACCTTCGAACGTGCCATGACCTTCGCATTCCATGATCTTAAGCATATAGTCAAAGCTTATATTAATGATCTTGCTGCTCACTCTAAGCACCTTCGACTAGTTTTTGAAAGATGTCATTATTATAGAATCTGGTTTAACCCTCATAAGTGCATATTTTGCATTAGGTCTAGATGTATTTTGGTATTTTTAGTATCTAAGACTAAGATCATGGTAGATCTGTTAAAGGTTGAGGCAATACTTCAGTTTCCTCCCCTGCGCACTATTCGACAACTTCAAGGTTTACAGGGTGTTGAGCACTCAACACACCCTAAAAAGTCTATGTCCATTTTTTACCTTTTGGGTACTACTTGATCCTTTGCATTGTCTGTTTCCACTTCTGTATGAAAACTACTTCCTTTGTTTATCATTTAGCATTATCATGTTGAGTCTTTAAAGTCTTCTTGAGCATGTGAAAATCATCATAACCCTAAAAGGGACTAACATTTAATTAAAGAATCGACAGTCAAAGATTCTTCAGACGCGCTTAAGGGATTCGACATCGGGAAGAATTAAATATGATAAGAACTATTCGTGAAAGCCAAAATAGCCGAGCATCGATCTTCATTGGCATCGATAGAAGAAAGTATTTCATTTCTATGAATGAGCTTCAGCAAGAATATCGTCAAAGACTGATCTCCATCAGTATTGGGAAGGAACGAAAAGAATAAGCATCACGAGAGTAAAGGAATAATATCGCCAATTGTCGACCTCTGAAATGTTGTCGGTGTTGGGATTTTACAAAATGGTAACATGCCAAGAAATTATGCACTTGAACTATCCTCGATCATCGATCCCCAATACCTTCATCATCAGAAGTGTTTTTCATTAGCATATCAATGGAAATATAGACAAGGATAGTAGCTTATTCCCCACCTGTCCACTGAGAAATGTTGTGTGATGGGACTTTTTAGCTCTAAGACATGCTATATATGATGCATTCAAGAGGTTAATTAATTCTAGGATCCCACATTAGTTGTTAATTCATGCGTAAATCAAAAGGATTGTTTGATCCCACCGATACAACGCATCTCCCTCCACGCTTCCACCGTAAAAAAATGTAGAATTTATTTGCAGAGATTCGATAGTAGGTTGTTTGATTTTGAATCCATTACTTGTATTAATTGTTTGATACGACTGGTATAAATTTATCCCGTTATATTATTTTGATTCATTGTGTATGATCTTATTCTATGCGCAAAGACGGTCAAAGCACCCAGAGAAGAAAGACGAGTGATCCAGAGAAATCTTCCAAAGTCTAGTGAGTATTAAAAAACAATTTTAGAAAGCGTACAGCCATTTGTCAGGTCATGGCTATTTTACACTTCATTTCATACCGTTTCATCCAACATTACTTTGTACACATGCCTAAAGGATCATTTTTTAACTGAAGGAACTATGCCACTGAAGAAACCCACCACGAGGAAATCCCCAAGAGAACCAAAGCAACTAGAACTAGAGGTAAGAGAGGGTTCTTCTCCAGTGGTCACCAAATAATTGGAATTTTCTCCTAATCCAATGCGTGTCATCAAAACAGTCACCAAAAAATATTTTGTTCAACCCCTAGCCTTTGTTGACATAGAGGTGAACATTGGGACCAAGACGGTATTCCCACACTGGGAATAAATTTTCAAGAAAATCAAGAAGGAGGAGTTCCCCAAATATACCCCGCACAACGACCCTGATACGAGGGAAATCGACGATGAAGTCCTCCTGAATGTCTGTAGGGAGTATCTGCACATGGTGGCAAGATGGACTCAAGTATTTCCTTGCATTGAGCTCCTAAAATTTCTCAGTGACCATACTGATACACAAAAATGTTTGATTAATGATGACAATGATGAGTGCGTTGGGGTTTTCTTGCCATCAGAGGTTCAAAGTTACTAGAAGATCAGGGAGCTGGAAGAGAGGATGATAACTGATTTTATTGTAAGTTTCTATGTAGCACACAACACCAACAAAGTTATGGCGTCATGGTGGAGGGAAGACAAAAATTCACAAACTGGACTTCCGAATGGTATCTGATGGCCAACATAAGGGAACCGTACATATACCTAATGGCTCTTCTCTTTAGATTACATGGGGAGAAAGATTTCTCCCATTTTTCAGAGGCTTGGATGCCACTAGCTTATACGGTTTCCATTTTAGGAACAAGCTTCAACTGGGGTGCCATCATCTCCAAACAACTGAGCACTTGCATACAACAGGATGAGACACCGAAAGAGGGAGAAACCCCATCCTTTTACATGGTGTCTTATCTATTGGATGTCGTTTGTGCAATAAATACCTTCACATGAATGAACCTAAACTGACATACCTCAGAGGTCCCAGTTCATGTATATTTTGACATTTTGTGGGAGAACAGGTACAAGAAATTCTACTCTCTCATTTGCGATCAATTTATCGCATGTATTCATTCTTTACTATTCCAAAAAGAGTTCCCAAGATTGTCAGATGCATATAAAAGGATTATATCCAAATTCAAAAACTAGTATCTGGATGAACATGACACCTATATCAGGGTGTTGGGAGCCATCGGAGCACCACATATATTACCTGTGTATGTTCCCGATCGATTGGTAGTTAGGGAAATTTGTTACTAGACCATCCTGCAGGGTTATAATGCTACTCTGGTAAAAGATAAGAAGTGGTCCTTCGTACCTTATGGGTTCCATGTTGGTTTCTACATAGTAAAAGACACTTCTCAGGAAAAGCAATAAGGGTTAAGCCAATTGGAATTTCAATTCCTGACTAGTTTCTTTTGCAAGAATGACCCAAAATGTTTAGTCCTGAAGCATGCATCCCAAGTATCTTTCTGTTGGCCATATGCTCATGATAGTTTTGAAGACAATATCTTCACCAAGAATGATCAAGAATGGAGTGAAGTAATGGTGAGAATGGTTGACCCTAAGGAAACTAATTTCAAGGTTATGAGCTTGGATGAGAAAGAAACAATCTTGGAACATATGGCTCAAGAGGTCCTCAAGGCCAGAGGAGAAAGGATAATATCAAGACCAACTGAAGTGGCAGAAGCCCCTCAAGGAGCCATAGAAATAGTGGAGTTTTCCCAGATAACCACTACACAGGACAGGAACTCTCCCAAGGTTCAGGATGCACAGGGGAGAGGGGAAATTATGTACCAACATGCCCTGCAGATAATGTGTCATATGTGAGATATCCCAAACCCCATCAAGTTGCTAAGGATTCCAACCAATATCCTAGAGGAGAGTCTTATGGGGCTAAACGAATCTGATTTAATGAACCTGGGTAACATCAATGGGTTTGATGGAACATAATCCACCTCATCACCAATAAGATCACCGACAGGTGGGATGACTCAACCAGAGATAGGTCAGGTGTTAGTAGAAACACACGCACCTAATCCTTTGAGAAAGATTCTAACTATATATAGTGACGATGAGAGCCCATAGTCATATCATGACACCCCTGTGCGTGTCCAAGAGGAAAAATGTCCTAAGAAGACTTTTTCCCCTGAGCCTAAAGTTCAAACAAAGGAGGTCCCACAAAAGGAAACAAAATTCGAAAGTCGCCTCGAAACAAAGGGACCTGATACGATGGAAACTGGACGAGATCTGAAGGACAAGCCCGAACCGAATGAGCCAAAGAAATAATCACCGCAAAAGGAAATCAATGGTTCTATGACCAACGAGAAATTAATTAACAAGTTTGTCCCCGATGTCTTTATTCCACTCAATACTCAAATCCCCAATGAGAGACAGGTAGAGGCCGAGCCTACGAGGCACAGCGAGGAAGTTAAAGAGCCCAATCTTGAACAAGTATACACCACCGACAACCTAGGAAACATGCTCACATGGGGTGATCAGTAGATTCAAGAGTCGGTAGATGCAGCAGATATCTATGCGATCTCCTATGATCAAAAGAGAAAGGCCATCGTTCAAAGGATTGGAAAGAAAATAAGGATCACGTTGTATCACTCCATCTTGGTTACTATAGAGGAGAACTTGATAAACGCAATAGATGCCCAGACATTTGAACTTATCAGCATGGGAAAGGGACTCTCGGATGCCACCTTGGAAAGATCCAAGAGAGAGGAAAAGGAATTACCCTCTGCCCTAAAGGATCTCAAACACTTGCATCATCTGGTCGAATACTATAAAGGCACCACACAGACCATTGTGTACCTAAAAGGTGAGTTCGAAGAATTTTACAATGAGTTCAATAAAGAAAGACACCTTTTAACTACGAAAATAGCTGAGTTCTAGGAGGACAATCTCATGCCACTCGCGACATGCAAGGATATGGAGAAATGGTATGAAAGGGCACAACAAGTGGTAGAAATAATCAAGTACATTGAGGCAGTCTAGAAAGGCTAAGACAAAGAATAAAATGGCATTTGGATGGTAGGAAAAAGTAGTTTTAATTGCATGAAGCAATCAACTGATTATTGAGCTAAGATGTCTCAGGATCCACACCGAGAAATCCAAAATCAGTGGATCAGATGCAAGAAGAACTGGGATAAAATTAATAAAGTGATGAAGGATATCAGACTCCCTAATTTCGACACCCTGGACAACTTCGTTGACCTGAGTGACGTAGTCGAGTCACATGCCAAACAAGATTCACTATGGAATGAAGAGCTTGCAAATATGGCCAACGCGAGACCAGGGCAAGTGCAATGATTTGCAGAACACCCAATCAGAGCCTGAACCATGCTACAACAGTTGAACTCCAGTCTAGTAAAGTACCAGGAGCATGCGATGGACATCAGGGGAAAACACATGGCTCCAATGGAACAAAACAGGCTTCCATGGGCCCAAACTTGTGAATAACTATTTATCAGTTCGTCTGAGTACGAGAGAAATCACCCTTTTCAAGAGATATCTCAGGTTGATTGTTACAGAAACTGTTAGAAGTTGACGCCACATGGCGAATTGTGTTTTTCTTAAACTTCACTTAGCCATTAATTTCAGTTAAGATTTACATTATAAATAAATACATCGACCAATTAGTTAAGAGTCGATGGTTGTTGTAAGAACTCTTTCTTTTTGGTTGTTAAGAATTATTTTGAAGCTTCTATGAATTGAGAAGTCCTTCCGGACCAAAGACAACTTATTTTCATCAAATGCATGTGATTGGACTTGGAGAAGAACTACATCCTATCATGTTTCATGAATGATGCAGTAATGAGTAAGAGCAATTAATTTTGTTGTCAAGTTATCTGGTGCAATGTTTTGATGTTCTTTGCTTTAATGATAAAGATGAATCGTTGTGCTATTATGTGATGAATGGTTATGGTAGATGAATTATTTTTCTTGCCATTATCTTATTGAATATGTGCTTTCTCTTAATCCCTAATATTGGCTCATTAACCCTTCATTTGGGCATATTATATTAGTACTGTTGTTTTATTTATGTCATTTTTAGACCATTAGTTGTAATTATACCTCCTAGTCTCCTATATATACCAAGGAGACATTTTCATTTTGAATCATCTTGTGCTTGAACATTTAAGTGGGGTAAAAGGAGGTTGCCCCCATGAAGAGGCTTATTATCTAAAATTATCTCTTTTTCAAGGTGTTGAGTATTTTTTCTGAGGTTTTTCTATGCTATATTGATATTTGGTTCTTAACATATGGTATCAGAGCTCAAGGTCTTGGGGTTTCGCTGCTACATCTGAGATACCTTAGGATTTTTGATATAACTATTTTTCTACAATGTTTCAAAAGGAATGGCTTGGAGGATATTTAGTAGACAGATCAAGGTACGTTGGGTTCAAAATTCAGCTCCTGATACCTTATACTTTCGGAGATACAACCTATACAAGATAGGGTTCTAGAATCATCCAGAACTGCGTCATTGCGGAGTTTTAGCTATAAAAATGTTTCTGTAACGTTTCAGACCTGGAAATCTGGAGGATATTTACAGAAATTAGTAAAGTATATGTGGTAAAAATTTCAGCTTCTGGGTCACCTTAAATTTGTAGATACACCCTGCGTAAGATAGGGTATCTGACTAGTTCTATTGACTAGTCTCAAGAAGGTGTTCCAGGTAAAAAAATCATAACTTCTTCCTAGAGTATCCAAATTGAGTAGGACTAGTTTCATTGGATCATGGACAGTCTGTAGTATTTTTGGTGCAAGTTTCAGAATTTTATATCAATTATTTTGTTCGGGGCATGCTATACAAGTGAGATCTCCTGGAAAGGCCAAAAATCGGTAAGTTGTGGGGAAGTTACCATAAATTCCAGTTGGCACATCCAATTTTGATCAGACCTGTGGAATTACAGAGAAGAAATATCATAGAACTACATAAAATAAAGTTTCATACCCAGAAGGGCCGAAATTTGGGAGATGCAATAGAAGAAATATTGTCTAGCAGAACCACCTCAAAATCAAGGTTCAAAAGTGATACTTGGCCAACATGCCACCAAAAAAGGAAACTTCTACACCAAATAAGCCTCTAGAAAATCCTA
>JZKD02S1722475.1:402195-415987 GCA_000966675.3 Picea glauca
AATTTTGCCTCAATATCATCTAAATCTGAATCAATATTCTTGTCTGCTTTAAAATATGCTTCTCTAGTAATGGATTTATCTTTGTTGATTCTCATTTCATATGCAGTTAAAGTTCATAGAATTTGATCAATGTACAGAGTTGTAAGATCATTTAGTTCTTCTATTGCAAAGACTTTTGGATTAAATTTATCAAGCAAAGATCTTAAAATCTTTTGAACTAAAATTGATTCTTCAAACTTCTCACCAAGAGCCTTCATGGCATTCACAAGTTCTTCAACTCTTAAAAAATACTCTCTAACTGTTTCATCTTCATTCATCTTTAGTTGTTCAAACTTCAACCTAAATGTTTGAAGTTTGGCATCTTTTACTTTCTCATTTCCTTCATAGTTGCTAATAAGTTTATCCCACATTATTTGGAAGTTTGAAGATGCATCACCTTTACAAACTCAGCTTCTGCAAGTCCATTCAAGATAGCATTCATCCCCTTAGCATTAAAGATAAATTATAACTTATTATCCTTGGAAGGTAGCACAATAGGCTTTATGTATCCAGTCTCTACTACATCCCAAACATCAGCACCTAAGGCCATTAGGTATGTTCTCATTCTAACCTTCCAAAAGGAAAAATTTGTTCCATCAAACAGAGGAGGCTTATTAGCTTAAGTCCCTTCATGACTTGTCATGTTTAATATTATATATCTACCTTTAAATAAAAGGAACCCGCTCTGATACCAATTGTTGAAATTACTAAGACAACTAAGAGGGGGGGTGAATCAGTTGTTATTGTGATTAAACAATTTTAAGTCTATTAAAACATTCTTAATATTTATTCAAGTAATCATCAATATTATACAACATATGGAAAATATAAATAATGAGCATCAATCACACATAAGATATACACAAAGACATATTTTCATGAGGAAACCCATAAAGGGAGAAAACCTCTTCTTTTTCGAAATGATAGGTAGTCTTTTAAGTTCTGTACATCATCTATAATTGAGCACCAACTCAATGTGAGGCTACTACCTCTTATTTACAAGCTCCAACTTGTTTGAGAGCACCAACTCTTTGGTTTCTCTAGCACCCACTAGAAGGAAGCACCAACTTCTTGAGTGTTCCAACACCGACTGGATGGAAGCACATCCACTTATAAAAGCACCAACTTGTTTGAGAGCACCAACTCTTTGGTTTCTCTAGCACCCACTAGAAGGAAGCACCAACTCCCTAAGTGTTTCAACACCAACTGGATGGAAGCACCAACTTCCAGTTACATAGGCTCCAACCTGTATAACAGAGAACAATTGTTCTCCCTTGCACCACCCTGCCACCCTGGTTTCTCTGGCTGCAACCAGATGGAAGCTACAACTCCCTGTGTTCAAGCACCCACTTGAACCTCAAGGACAACAGTCCTCCCTAGCACCTCCCTACCACCCTTATTACAAATAAATGATTGAATAACCAACAACATAGATAAATCAATTCTTACCACTTCTTCATTGTTCTGCAATTCTTCTTTGCTACATTATTCTTTTGCTCTGTTCATACTTGGCTTGACTTGTTGTTTCTTTCTATTTGTTCTTTCTCTATCCTTCTCATGCTCTTTGATATGTGCACATTCTTCTCTCTTCACCTTTTCTCCTCTGTTTAGCTTATGTTCCTTATCTCTGAGCTTTCATCACACTGTGAAAACTGTAATTTTACCTTTCTACAGTTCAACTCATTTTTCAGTCAGAACAACCAACCACACATAGTCACTGCATGTTTCTTTTATGCACTACAACCCCTTTAGTTACCCCTCAAATCCCTAGAACAACGCTTTAGAAAATGAAATGCCAATCGTCCAAGAACCATGATTCGGTTTTGATAACTGAAATGTAACTGAACAATTAATCATGAAGAGAAACAATAGCCCTTCGATCATATTTCCAAGTATCCAACACCATTGGATTACAAGCACAGGGTCTCGCATTGATTTCTCCATTTCGCATTTTGGTATTTCATCATTTTGACATTCTTTGTGATGAGATATCTTGACGCTCCATGTCGCGATCCTTGAAACTCCAAAAAAGGAGCTTAGCTGGACTAGCTCCTTCCCTTCTCATGACCACCAGTGGTGACCACAGGCTACACCAAAAGGTGTTTCACAATTTTTCATTTTGGCATTTCGCGATTTTGCATATCGCTAGTTCGAGAGGTTAGGGAACCCCATTCCTTTGAATTTCCAATCAGCGAAATGACGATCTTTTTCCACGTGTCCTATGGACCCAATGGTCTAGATCTTATCGTGATTTTGAAACTTCACAGGCCTTCGTCATGTCTGATCAACGGTCTAGATCAATCCTCGATCCGACGGCTAGGATTATTTCACGATTTCACATATCACAAGTTAGAGAGGTTAGAGAACTCCTTCCTTTGACCTTTCAGTTAGTGAAATGCCAATATTTTACCATGTGTCCTGTGGCTTCAACAAACAGGATCATTTCACAAATTCACGAGCCTTCATTGTGCCTGATCAATGGTCCAAGATATCCCTTTGATCAACGACTCAGATTAATTCGCAATTTCGCATATTGCAAGTTTGAGAGTTTACGAAACTCCTTCCTTTGACCTCTCAGTTAGTGAAATGTTGATCTGTAACCATGTGTCCTTTATGAATATGGACAGTCCTCCTGCTTTCAGGATTTTGGCATTTCACATTTTGCAACTTTGGGACTCATGTGATGAAGAGTCTCGACTCTTGACTCCTCCAACTCCCAGTATCTAAAACTCCGAAATGGATATTAAGTCATGGTTTGATGTGCCTGTTTTGGAATTTCGACATTTCACATTTCACAACTTCGGGACTCCTATGATGAAGAGTCTCGACTCTTGACTCCTCAAACTATCGGTATTCGAAACTCCGAAATGGATATCAAGTCATGGTTTGATGTGCCTGTTTCAGGATTTTGGCGTTTCACATTTCACAACTTCGGGACTCCTGTGATGAAGAGTCTTGACTCTTGACTCCTTCAACTCCTGGTATATGAAACTCCAAAATGGATATTAAGTCATGGTTTGATGTGCTTGTTTTAGGATTTTGGCATTTGGCATTTCACAACTTCAAGACTCCTGTGATGAAGAGTCTCGACTTTTAATTCCTCCAACTCCTAGTATCCGAAACTCCTAAATGGAGTTTACTCTTCTGATCTTGCCATGCGATCATCGTTGCACTGCTAGTATTTCCACTTTCTCTTGTTCATCATCATCGAGATGAGATTGTCATCAATCACAAACAAATACTCTGCCTTCTGTCTGCCCATAATAAATATGCCAACACTAAATCCGAGGACCAAGTAAATGAAGATTATATATGGGAGAGTGAAATGGTACTATGGTGTGGCAAAGTATCATACATCTCCCTAGGACAATATTCTTAGTATAAGGATTTGGCTTATGTCCTACACCACGGGACTTGTCTGGAAAATATCAACCCTAGGGAAAGGAGATCCCTCGGGTTAAAATCTGCAAAGTATCGCCTTATAAATTCAGTACTCTTCCGGATCAATTATGATGTATTACTATTAAGATTTCTCGGACATGAAGAAGAAGAAAAAGTGTTGAAGGAGCTCCACGATGGCCTTGTCGGGTAAACTTTCGTAGGAAACACCACCGCTCATAAGATTCTGAGAGCTAACTATTATTGGCCCACCTTGTTCAAGGATGCTCATTCTTATGCTAGAAACTGTAAAACTTGTCAAATAAGCATTGGGAGGGAGAAGAGAGAAACAATCCCACTCCAACTGGTGGTTGTCTCTCCTTTTGAGCAATGGGGGTTGGATATCATAGGAGAAATTACACCTAGATCTTCAAAACTACACAAGTACATTCTTACTGCCATCGAATATTTCACGAAATGGGAAGAGGCCATTCCTCTGACTCATTTAAATGATAAAGTAGTAATCCAATTCATTGAACAATAACTAATCACAAGGTTTGGTGTCCCTTCTGTCTTGGTCTTTGATAATGCAACTTATTTTTCTTCCACCTTATTGACGGAGTTTTCTCTAGACAAATGAATCATGATTAAGTACTCTACAAATTGTTATACCTAAGGAAACGGTGTGGCAGAATCAACTAATAAGAACCTAGAGAGAATATTAAAGAAGACAGTTGCAGGTAACCAAAGAAATTGGCATAATCTACTCCATAATGTTCTATGGGCCGATAGAGTCAAACCCAAAGAAGCTATCGGGAATTCCTCATACTTTTTGGTCTATGGGAAAGAATCCATCCTCCCAAATGGGCTCTATCTTCCTTCTCTTCAACTAGCACAAGATTCTAGGAAAGAACCTTCGTCAGCCATGCAACAAAGAATCAACACCCTACTCATGCTGGCAAAAGAGAGAGAAAAGGCTAATTCAAAATTCTTAGCTCACCAAAATATAGTGAAAATATGGTTCGATAAGCATAAGGATAAATAAAAAGTAGGAGACCTATTCCTAAAGTGGGACATAGAAAATGAACCAAAAGGGAAGCATTCTAAGTTTCAAAATTTGTGGCCTGGACCTTTCCAAGTGGCTAAAAAGATTGGGGCAGGAACTTATCAGTTGCAGAATCTAAGGGGGGAAACTACTGCCCTTCCAGTGAATGTCCAAGCCTTAAAAAAATATTTCCAATAAAAATTTAAAAAAAAAGAAGTAATAATAAATATGTGTGTTTTATGTTCTTTGTTGATTATCTTCACGATTGCGAAATGCTTCTTTTTGTTGTTTTATTTTCTTTCTATTTTTCTATGCTTTTGAAGGTGTGTCCGACAAGAAAATGGTTGGCCTTAAATTCATGCAACATAGATAACTTTGTTTCTAACTCGTCACTTACTTACAAACACGAGAAGCATTAGAGAACTTGCGGTTACTTTGAGGAGTCCTCTGTCTAACCTGAGAAATTGAAAAACTTTGAAGAAATGGCATAAGTGTCTAGTTTGTGGTTTGGTAAGACCTTAAGGGAAATAAGGAAAGATGGAAAGGACTACATGAACACAGAATATGAAGCTAGTGAAGAATCCACCTTAACCATATCACTTTGCAAATAAACAGACATCCTGCTCTCCCACTCACTCAGGGCATCATGCTGAAATAAAATTGTTACTATCAAAAGAGTGAACAGTAGGAGAGGGTATGAAGATATCTCCACCAAGGCTATGGATGATCGTTGGTAGTGGAGCAAGGTCTGTGATCTCGAGGTGACTTTGTCGGGGCTATGGAGGCTCACTGGAAGCAAAGCGACACTAAAGAAAGTGAGTAGAGGTAACTAAAGGCTTCATGTCGGTGAATACTTTGCTAAACTTTTGTAAAAAGGGGAATGAGTCAAGGTCAAAGGAAACAAAGGAGGAAAAGGGATAAAACCCCATGGGCAATCTCGAAAGCATCGACTAGAGAATTTTAAATGCAAAAGTATTGAGGTTTTGATTGTCAAACAAATCAAGTTTCTCCATCAACTTCTATATCAGCCGAACCTTGGAGAAGGAACAAAGATCCTGCTTTCACTCAGTGAATCACCATTTGTTGAGCACTCAACACACCCTAAAATGTCTATGTCCATTTTTTACTTTTTGGGTACCACTTGATCCTTTGCACAATCTGTTTTCACTTCAGTATGAAAATTGTTTCCTTTGTTTATCATTTTGTGTTCTCATGTTGAGTCTTTAAATTCCACTTGAGCATGTGAAAATCATCATAACCCTAAAAGGGACTAACATTTAATTAACGAATCGACAGTCAAATCTTCTCAGGATGCGCTTAAGGGATTCGACATCGGGAAGACTTAAATACGATAAGAACTATTCATGAAAACTAAAATAGCCGAGCGTCGATCTTCATCGGTGTCGGCGGAAGAAAGTATTTCATTTCTGTGAATGAGCTTCAGCAAGAATATCATTGAAGACCGATCTCCATTGGTATTGGGAAGGAACGAAAAGAATAAGCATCGTCCAAGTAAAGGAATAATATCGTCGATCAACGACCTCTAAAATGTTGTCAGCATCGAGATTTTACAAAATGATAACCCGCCAAGAAACTATGCACTTGAACTATCCTCGATTTTCGATCCCCGATACCTTCTACGTCATAAGTATTTATCAGGAGGGTATTAATCAAAATATACACAAGGATAGTAGTCGATTCTCGAACTGTGCGCTGAGAAATGCCGTGTGATGGGACATTTTATCTCTAAGACACGCTAGATATGATGCATTCAAGAGATTAATTAATTCCAGTATCGTGCATTAGTTGTTAATTCATGCGTAAATCAAAAGGACCATTTGAGCCTGCCTATACAATGCATCTCCCTCTACGCCTCCGCCGTAAAAAAACATACAATTTATTTGTAGAGATTCAACAGTAGGTTGTTTGATTTTGCATCCATTACTTGTATTAACATTTTGATACGACTGGTAGAAATTTCTCCCATTATATTCTTTTTAGTCATTGTGTATGAGCTTATTCTGTGTGCAAAGAAGTTTAGAGCACCCAGAGGAGAAAGACAAGCGATCCGGAGAAAGATTCCAAAGTCCAGTGAGTATTAAAAAATAATTTTAGCAAGTGTACAGGTATGTGTCAGCTCATGGATATTTTACACTTCATTTCATACTTTTTCATCCAAGGTTTCTCTATATACATGCCTAAAGCATCATTTTTTGACTGCAGGAATGATGCCATCGAAGAAACCCACCACTAGGAAATCCCCAAGAGAACCAAAGCTACCGGAAGTAGAGGTAGGAGAGGGTTCCATCCCAGTGGTCGCTAGACAATTGGAATTTTCTCCTAAGCCAGTGTTCGTCATCAAAAACAGTCACCAAGAAATCTTGTATTCATCCCCCAGCTTTTGGATACATAAAGGAAAACATTGGGACCAAGATGGTATTCCCTCACTGGGAAGAAATTTTCAAGAAAATCAAGGAGGCATTCCCAGAATATACCCCGCACAATGACCTTGATACGAGGAAAATCGATGATGAAGTCCTCCTAAATGTCCGTAGGTCATATCTGCACATGGTGGCAAGCCAAACTCTGGTATTTCCTTGCATCAAGATCCTAAAATGGCTCATTGACCACACCGATACACATTTTTGTTTTATTAATGACACCAATGGCGAGTGCATCGAGGTTTTTTTTTCATTAGAGGTTCCGAGTTACTACAATCTCAGGGAGATGAAAGAGAGGTTGAGCACTGATTTTGTTGTAAGTTTCTATGAAACACATGATACCAATAAATTTATGGCGTCATGGTGGAGGGAAGACAAAAAATTCACAAACCAGACTTCCGGCTAGTATCTAACGACCAACCTAAGGGAGTTGTACATATAAATGATGGCTCTTTTTTGCAGAGTACATGGGGAGAAATATTTCTCCCATTTTTTAGAGGCTTGGATGCCTCTATCTTATATAGTTTCCATTTTAGGCACAAGCTTCAACTGGGGTGCCATCATCTCCAAACAACTGAGCACTTGCATACAACAATCTTGGACGCTGAAAGAGGGAGAAACCCCATCCTTTTACATGGCCTCTTATCTATTGGATGTCGTTTGCACCAAAAATACCTTCCCATGAGTGAACCTAAACTGACATCCCTCAAATCTCCTGGTTCATTTATATTTCGACATTTTGTGGGAGAACAGGTACAAGAAATCCTACTCTCTCATTTGTGATCAATTTATTGTGCGTATTCATTCTTTACTATTTTGAAAAGAGTGCTCAATATTGTCAGACGTGACTAAAAGGATTATATCCAAAGTCGGCAACTAGTATCTCGATGAACGCAACACCTATATCAGGGTGTTCGACGCCATCAGAGCACCACATTTGTTACTTGCATATGTCCCTTATTGATTGGTAGTCGGGAAAATTTGTTACTAGACCATCCTGCAGGGTTATAATGCTACTCTCATGAAATATAAGAAGTGGGCCTTCATACCTTATGGGTTCCATGTTGGTTTCTACATAGTAAAAGACACTTCTTAGGAAAATCAAGAAGGGTTAAGACAATTGGAATTTCGATTCTTGACTGGTCACTTTTGCAAGAATGAACCAAAAGGTTTAGTCTCGAAGCATGAATCCCAAGTATCTTCCTGTTTTCCATATGCTCACGACAGATTTGAAGACAAGATCGTCACTGAGAATGCTCAAGATTGGAGTGAAGTAATGGTGAGAATAACTGACATTAAGGAAACCAAGTTCAAGGCTATGAGCTTGGATGAGCAAGGAACAATCCTGGAACAGACAACTCAAGAGGTCCTTAGGGACAAAGGAGAAATTATAAGATATGGACCAACCAAAGTGGCGGAAGCCCCTCAAGGAGCCATCAAAACAACATAGGTTTCCTAGGTAACCCCTGAACAAGAAAGGAACTCTCCTAAGGTTCAAGATGCGTGGGAGAGAGGGGAACTTATGTACCAAAAATCCCTGCAGATAATGGGTCAGATGTGATATATCCCAAACCCCATCAGGTTGATAAGGCTTCCAACCAATAGCCTACAGGAGGTACCTGCGGGGCTAAACGACTCTGATTTAATGAACCTTGGTAACATCAATGGGTCATATGGCCCATAATCCACCTAATCACTGGAAAGATTGCTAGGAGGTAGGATGACTCAACCAGAGACAGGTCGAGTGTCAATAGAAACATGTGCACCTAATCCTTTGAGCAATATTATACCTATATATAGTGACGATGAGAGCCCAAAGTCAACTCATGACACCCCTATGTGTGTCAAAGAGGAAAAAGGTCCTAAGAAGACTTCTTCCCCTGAGCCTGAAGTTCAAACAAAGGAGGTCCCACAAAAGGAAATAGAAGCCAAAAGTGACCTTGAAACAAAGGGACTCAATACGATGGAAACTAAAATAGATCTGAAGGACAAGCCCAAATCGGATGAGACAAAGAAAGAATCCCCGCAAAAGGAAATCAACGGTTCTAAGACCAACGAGAAAGTAAGTAAAAGTTTTTTTTCGATGTCTCTATTCCGCTCAATACTCATATCCTTGATGATCGACAGGTAGAGGTCGGGCCTATGAGGGATAGCGAGGAAGCTCAAGAGTCCAATATTGAACATGTATACACCACCGACAGCCTAGGAAACATGCTCACATGGGGTCATAAGTAGATACTAGAGCTAGTAGATGAGGTAGAAGATATCTATTGATGCAGGAGCATCTCTCCACGTCAGCTAGCCAGCCCGCCAGCCAAGTCAAGCACACACATTCAAAGCTGAAGAGAGGCGTCGTCCTCATTTTGATTTAAAAATTGAATGTAATTAAATGTTGATTAGGTTGTTGAGCCATAGAGCCGTGCCTTTATGTAGGCGTAGAGTAGATAGGCCTTTAATGTTTTGTAAGGCTGAGATCTAGATACAGATGCTGGACTAGGCAGCCCATTCAATGCAATTGAATAGGGTAGGTAGGTTGGAGGGAAGCGCTCGAAGAGCCCCCTCAGGTAAAAGAGATTTTGTATCTCATTTTGGTAAAGAGAAAGTGGTGATGTAGTTTTAGAGAGTATGCAAGTAGAGAGCAGAAGAGAAGAGCCAGAGAGAGCTCAAGAACACCCTTGTACAAACAGGCATTTGCCATTTAATATAAATAGAAGTAGTTTTTCCTGCATGTATTTCTGTGTTATGTGGATGTCTGTGAGTGTTCTATTATGCTATAGATGTATGTTAGGCATTTGTAGAAGTTCTTGATTTCAGGCTTGAGAGGTATTTGAGGCTTCACATCAGGAGGGTGTGACAGAACACTGCAGGTTCTGATAGCCATGCATAGAGGTTGCACTTCTAAATTCTGCGGGTTCAGACTAAGACGTGCTATGGCACAAGAACTAGAGTCAACAACTCAGGAGAAAGACCTCAAGGTTGTTGAACAACTTGGAGGGAAGGTTGTGTGGGAGAATACACAGTTGCAAATAGAATCTCTGAGGAGTTCTATGAAGCTCTGCCAAGTGGGAATTGAGCACATGCAGAGTGGTGCATTAGGAAGAACTCTGTTGTGAGTTCTTAAGAAGAATCAAAATCACTGAGGATTTTGTGGAGCTCTGCCAGGTGGGCATTGAGCAGGTGCAAGGAGTGCACAGAGGACAAAACTGTTGGATGTTCTGTGAGAAGATACTCTTCCAGGAGGGAATTTGATTCAGTGTGCAGATAGGCATAGAGAAGAGAAGATAACTCTTTGAGTTCTAGAATTTGAAGAAGAATCCACTGAAGGATCTTCACAGGGTTGTTGAACACCCTGCAGACTCAGCAAGAGGTTGCTTGAGCAGAGGGATAGCCAGGAGGGCATGCAATTTCTCCATCTATGGGAGAAGAAAGAAGGATAAAATCCCTTAATGTTTTGAGCGTTTGAGAACCTCAGGGTCGATAACACCTGTGTGTATGCATGTGAAGACTCTGCAGAGGCACGGGAGTTAAAGAGTTCCTTAGGGATTCGAGGATAAGCTCAGGAGGGAAAACGTTTTTACATGCACAGCAGAGAATTCATAGTCGTGGAGTTCGCGGAGACGAAGAAAAGGTCGAGGCCTTTGAGAACTTGGAATTTTCCCAAGGCGGGGGAAGAAAGCATAGTAGCTCAGGAGGGAGCACAACAGCCGTCAGATCGACCGAATAAATCTGGACCATCGGAAGGTTTTCATGTCCAGAGAGTGTGCAGGAGAAGAGATGATTTGAATCATCATATCTTGAGTGAAATACCCATCAGTCATCAGATTTGACAGGAGCTACACGAGGTTTACCATCAGGAATAGCCGAGGGGAAAATCCTGACAAGAGGTGTAGCCATCGAGATATCGGCAATTGGGATATCGGAAATCCCATGGACCAGAGATCATTTAAGTTCACAGCCAAAACACCGATACAAATCTGAGTCGTACATCTGTTGGGACAGGCGGCAGAAGTTGAGGGCCATCGGCATATCGGGAGTCTCGAGACTAAGCGTCTGAGACCTTTTAAACCCCGAAAGGAGGAAAGCGTCATTTGTGGGGTCAGTTGTCGGCATAGTGGAGAATCGACACTCGGGATATTGAAATTATCAAGGTTGAGAAAGTCAGGACACTTCAAGTCTCGAAACAGAGAGAGTGGATCAGAGCCGTTCGTTTTAGGAGACATATGGCAGAGATCCAGACTATTAGGGGAAGTCCCGATAGAAAAGTCAAACCAGCGCATCGGGGTTCAGTGTTTTGCAAATCCAGAGAGCAGGACTTTCGAAGCAACGGAAACTCTAAAATTGCGAGAGGCGATCAGGACCATCCATCATATGAGGATGCATGGAGGAGATTAGAGTATTCAGGAGATTTCTTGAAACGGAATTGTCTGTCAGCATATTGGGAGTTGGGAGGCGGAAAAGTGAGTTGTTTGATATTGCGAGTGGCGAAACCACGATAGAGGAAATCCCGATAAGGAGAAAATATCTTTTTTTGTGGGGCCTAGCTGACGTCACATTAGAGAATCGGGAATTGGAATATCGGGGATTCTGAGGACTATGCGTCCATGCATTTCGGCATTGCGATGTCTGAAACCCCGATGAGAGACAAGACTGTGGTCACGGAGATTGTGGTCACGTGGGCCAAGAGTTTAGCCAGGAGGGGCTAAGGTGAAAAGGAGTGCATCAAAAATCAGAGTTTGGGAGTTCTAGAGGACAGGAACTCTTGACGTCGGGGATCACGAAACCCTGAAACCCAAAATTAAGTCGGGGGAGTTTACGGTTGAATGCAGAAAGATGTGAGGAAATATAAGGACCTGTGGATTGGGTTTTCATCTGAGATTCTAGCAGGGATTCGGAAGAGCCGCTTCGGCTCAAAGGGGAATTTGAATGATCCTTAAGAATGGGAGGTCAACACAGAGACCCTATGGGGTAGGCGTCTGCGTCATCTATGCAATATCCTACAATCAAAAGAGAAAGACCATCATTCAAAGGACTGCAAATAAAATAAGGATCATGTTGGATCACTCCACATTGGTTACTACATAGGAGAACTTGATAAACACAGCAGACGCCTAGACGTTTGAACTTATCGGCGTGGGAAAGGCACTCTCGGATGCCACCTTGGACAGAGCCAAAAGAGATGAAAAGGAACTAGTCTTTGCCCTAAAGGAGCTTGAACACTTGCGTCATCTGGCCGAATATTATAAAGGCACCACGAAGACCGTTCTGTACCTGAAAGGTGAGTTCGAAGAAGTTTACAATGCGTTCAAGAAAGAAAGACACCTTTTAACTGTGAAAATAATTGATTTCTAGGAGGGCACTCTCATGGCACTCATGACATTCAAGGATATGGAGAAATGGTATGAAAGGGTGCATATTGTGGTAGAAATACTTGAGTACATTGAGGAATTCCAACAGGGTCGAGACAAGGAAGAAAACGACATTCAGATGGTAGGAAAAAGTAGTCTTAATCGCATGAAGCAATCAGCTGAGTACTAGGCTAAGATGTCTTAGGACCCAGACCAGGAAATCCAAAAGCAGTGGATCAGATGCAAGAAGCACTGGGATAAAATTAATAAAGTGATGAAGGATATTGGACTCCCTGAGGTTGGCACCCTCGACAACTTCGTTGACCTAAGCAACATAGTTGAGTTGCATGCCAAACAAGATTCGTAATGGACCGAAGAACTCACAAAGATAGTTGAAGAGAGACCAAGGAAAGTGAAACGATTTGCAGAACATCCAATCAGAGCCCGAACCATGCTACAACAGTTGAACTCTAGTCTATTAAAGTATCGGGCGCATGCGATGGACATCAGGGGAATACACGCGGCTCCAATGGAACAACACAGGTTTTCATGGGCCCAAACTTGTGAAGAATTGTTTATCAGTTGGTCTGAGTATGAGAGAAAACACCCTTTTCAAGAGATATCTTGGGCTGACTGTTAAAGAAACTATTAGAAGATAATGCCACGTGGAAAATTTTGTTTTTCTTAAACTGCACTTAGTCGTTAATTTTAGTTAATCTTTACATTATAAATAAATACATTGACCAATTAGTTAAGGGTCAATGATTGTTGTAAGAACTCTTTCTTTTTGGTTGTTAAGAATTATTTTGAAGCTTCTATCAATTGAGAAGTCCTTCTAGACCAGAGACAACTTATTTTCATCAAATGCATGTGATTGAAATTGGAGAAGAACTACTTCCTATCTTGTTTCATGAATGATGTAGTAATGAGTAAGAGAAATTAATTCTGTTGTCAAGTTATCTGGTGCAATGTTTTGATGTTCTTTGCTTTAATGATGAAGATGAATCGTTGTGTTATTATGTGATGAATGGTTATGGTAGATGAATTATTTTGCTTGCCATTATCTTATTGCATATGTGATTTCTTTTTGATAATTATTTTCTCAGACAGTAATTGGATGCTCACATGGTTAATGTATTAGTACTAGGCTTGTGGTATAAAATTTTCATCTGCATACTTGAGCAGCAGGTTATCCCAAGCTCAACCTCTTCCCCAGTAGTTTAAAACTTAATCCTATTTGTTGTCAAGTTGGTTTATACTGGCTTTCATATATCATACCAGTCCCACCCAAGAGAAAATATAGAAGAGAATAGTCCTAACTGAAGGAAGAGCCTTCACAATAAAACACAAAGCTCATCAATAATTTGGTTGGATCGCAAGATCTGGATAACCATTCTTTTGTTAAATGTTGCAGAGTCTAATTGGGCCTTTGTAGTGTCCCCAAGGCCGAGCCCCATTGTAAACCATGTTTTGAAAGGAATTGTAATTATGTTTTATAGGCTGGTGAGCCAAGTTTTTATAAGCTGGAGGCTTATGTGTTGTTA